>MJUU01033224.1:0-13051 GCA_002080025.1 Modiolus philippinarum | reverse complement strand
TCAATCCAGGGTAGAGTCAAAACCGGTTATGTCAAATACGGGAAGACGTAAATCTAGCTGAAAATATCAGTTTTGATTTGTGACACTGACATTTCATATCCAGTTATGATCTCGTGGTGACGGCCATAGAATTTCTGAAGGGATGAAAGTAACAACGGGTGAACATATCCCTGACTCAGCAGTTTTTGTGACTGCTTTTTCTCTTTCCAGAAAGTCATTGTATAAACTATTTGTTCTACAGTATCGACAGAATCAGGGAAACAACCCAAAACAAACATTTTTGGCAAGCCGTCATATTCCCGACTTGGAACGGGCATTTTATAGTAAAACCAGGTTTAATGATGCATAGCAAAATAAAACTTTTTAAAAAAAAATCTTTAAACCTGGTTAAACCAGTTTTAAGGATGCATAAAATCATCAATACAGCAACGATAAAAAAAACGAACAAAACAAAGCCGAAATATGAAGCTGTTTAATGCGCACAGATAGTCGAATCAAATATTTAGGAGAGGTTGTAGTTTGCCGGTCTTATAATCTACATGTGTACTTAAATATTCCCATGGCATAGAAATGAAGTGTTTTGTGTCTATTAACAAAGTCACTGTACATATTAATGAACTCACAGGAGCAAACTCGATCGCTCAGTAATAAAACGGATTGTTCGAGATATGTTAGACTGTAATGACATACTGATATAATTCATAATTGGGAAGTCAAAAATATCATTGTGGGATTTTTGTCAATTTTATTCACAATCATACCCGAATTGTTCACTTTAACTTATCACCGATCTACACCACTACCACCTCCACCTGTGCCACATCTTCCACTACCGACTCGACCTGTGGCTTCTTTATCACCACAATGCTCTCCGTCGGTACCACCGCAACCTCCATCTGAAAATTTTCTCTATCTTCTCCGTTACTATCTACATTTGAGCTTTTTCCAACATCAACCCCATTGTCCGTGCTTGAGCCTGCTTTTGGACCAACATCTTTACTTTCCCCTCCACTGCGCTTCACAAGGTCATTTGACAAAGGAATTGCTAAAACTTTTGTCGCCAGCAAAGCTACACTAAGGGTTAATAAGACAGATTTCATTTTTTTTTCTGAAAATTAAAACAATTTCATTTGTATTAAAAACAGTTTACATAATCTATTAATTTGAAGAGCTGATTAAATGTAGAATTCTAAAAAATAGTCATTGTAATGAATAAATCCAGGGTTCAAATTCATTAAAAATACATGTTTAGTAAAGCAAATGGAACAACGCTTTTATTGTTGCTCTTAATTCTGAATCGAAGGATCCACTAGGCCTTCAACTCATACCTGAATTCAAAACAGACCGTCTCATCGGCTTAAGGTAGATCGGTAGTCTTCCGCCATTTTGAATTTGTTATTTATGCTGTTATGGTATTTTCTGCTTTTTAAATATGCAAATATTTTTATTTGTAATGAATCAATCAATATTATATCCATAATACAAAATGAAAAGACCCTACATGGACTTGATTTCACATGTCTTTATCTAATCAGACGAGGTTTGGTAACTTGATAATTAAATAAATGGGAAGAGGATTTTTGAAAAAGGGAGATAATCTGATAAAAATATTTTACAAAGATATCACTATGAAAATTCACATTTTACAACTTATATGGGAAAACAAAGTCGGTGACCCCCATTTTTCTTTATATTTTCTTAAAGTATGTTCAAAGGGCTAACATATGAGTAAAATACAAAGAAATCTATGGAATAGTATTAAAGAAAACAACCAAATACCTGTTTTTCCCTATATATTCATTAGAAATATTTGATTATTTTGACATCATTTATTTTAAAAACAAGCACGGTGACTCCCATTTTTTATTATTTTATTTCAGTGCTCATATAATAAGGAAACTTTCCTGAGAAAATAAAGAAAATCTATGGAAAAAATTATGGAGTACCCATCTACCTTAAGCGGAATTCATTTGCTTATTTTGAACAACGTTACATACATGTCTTTATTGGCATATATGCAGGATCGTCAACAAATATCATGAACTGCTCAGGGTAGAACAAGATATCAAAAAATGAAAGTTAACTTTCCAAAACAAAATATGAACGCTTAAGAGAAATTTGACAAAAGGGAAAGCTTTTTATACTATTTACAAAGTATTATGTTTGTTCTGTTCAAAGCAGTGTTCTGACATTAAAATAATAGATAGAAATTCAGACAAAGTAATAAATTCAGACAAACAGGAAAAATTTAAGACTTTTATAAGCAGCCATAAGCAGAATCTGATCAGTGCTTAAAGTCATGCAAGGACCATCAGTATAAAAAAAATCCGATGTGTAGATAGATTTCCTTTATTTTCTTTTATTTGTTTTTTTAATGATTATAAAATTGAAACAAAACCTACTATGTCGTTATTTTCAGCTTTTTAAATACTACTAAATTGCTTATTCTTGAACCCCTTCTTCATATTGCTTTTTTTTTGTTCTCTATCAGTTTTTAATCATCTTTGAGTTTATGGTCTTCCAAACCTTTAGATTTTATCTGCACTGAAGAGACACAAGTTGTCGAAATGCGCATATGCAGAAAATAAATTCACAGTAACCTCGGTATTTAATTATTAAAATCTGCATTTGTCAAAATCCACCAAAAATTTAATAAAACTTACAAAACGTAAAGATGATGTTTCTGAGTTTTTTCCTGCAAATTAGGAGTAAATTAGATGCGAGAGAAACTGAATGGAGGTAATAACAAATAACCGAACAGAGTGGTCAAGAGCCGAAGTTTATGAGACAAAAACGCAAATCAGGTGAAAACCACCGGCAAAATTGTCGACCACAATGATCCTGACTTGGTACAGGCATTTCAAAAGAAAGGGTTAGTAAAACCGATTTTATATCTAGATTATTGTAAAATGATACAAAAAATCATGAAAATAAAGTTTTCAATGAGACTTGAAAATTTACTTTAAGATGCTGGCTGGTCACGTTTTCGGTATTTCTGTCAAATTTTTGAACTTCTCGGGTTATATCCATTCAAAAACATTATAATTTTTTTTTGCCCACGAGCACCCATATTTTGTTTGATAATTTGATTGAATACCTCTTGAGCAGCATTCCGACAAATATTCATTGAATCCTTTTTTTATCACATTCTTTCATGGAAATACATTGCTTATGTCAAATCTATGACAAATTTAGAGGATTGTAGTTTCCAAATTTCTCAAAAACGACATCAGCAACTTATGATGTTTTCCGTTTAAATTACTTCTTTTTCAGTATTCTAACCTAAAATAGCACTTATTTAAAATTCTATATATTTTTAAATTGCCCAGCGAATATCCTTTTGAGGAATTGTTATTGGTGAAATTATTCCTAAAATCCTCACCTTTTAAAATTTCCAGACAGTGAAGATCAAGAATGAATTTTTCAGTTCCATTATATATTCTGAATAAATTATTAAATACCCAATAACAAACTGCACCAAAACAGCTGTTGTATATTGTGTCGTCGCTTGCATATTTTAAAAACATCAATCATTTTTCAAAGCATTTCGTGTTTCGAAATGTAAATTAAGTAAAAAAATGGAAATTATATACAAAATATATTTACAACCTTTGTTCGGAAAGTCTGTCAAAGTAATTCATTAACTGAGTACTGCATTATGTATTATAAGAAATAAATTGTCTGAAAGTAAAAAAAAAATAAAAAATTCTTATCATTTTTTAAAGGAAACTTAGAAAAAATAAAAAATTCTGAAAGTTGAAAGTTTAAATCAAATTTGTTATTATATTTATGATCAGAACATTGTTTTTAGCTTTTCATACAATATATATTGTTAATGATGATGTAAAAAGCTCAATAATACTGTAATAAAGTAATAAATACAATTCCTCTGGTGAAACCTAGTTTTGGTTTTGAATTCGGATTCGACGATGTATAGTAAATTTACCTAGATACAGCTCATTAAATAATTTCAAGAGAATACATTATATGGAATTTTAGTAAACGCAATGTGATGTTATAAATTTATATCTGATTTTTCGTGTTTTTTTTTAGATAATAAATGTTCATCGCAGGATCAAATGTATTTTAAGAGAAGGGTACATTCCACATAATACATAAAATAAAATACCATGCGAATTTATTGAAAACACATAACAAGACACACAAAAACAACTGTTACGTAGCATATCTTGTCGTTACTTAGACAAGTTAAAACCAAAGTAATTTCCAAATTTCGCAGGACACATGAGTCACCTGAAATAAATTACCTCAAACCTCCGTCGTAGGGATATGTCTAAGTGGTTCTGGAGTTTTCACCTTTAAAACATTAACATATTGAGAATTTCCCGTCACCTGGGGACAATAGTTAATGTTGTTTCCTTCAAGGGCATGAAATAACCGGAGAAGGACGTTTCCGAAAACTTTTTCCCTTTTCCAGAAATTTTTGTTCCCATTTCCGAAAATTAAAATTGGGACTTTTCCGAAAAATATTCCATAAGCTAGGTAACAACCTAATGTCCATTGTTTACCACGCGGTAGTGAAAGTAGGATTCTGAGTCCTATAAAATCGTGTACCATCAAGAGTAGCTACCCACACTGCAGCTTGGAAAGTGTGCAAGATGGCAACTAAGTCTTCATGCAAGTTTCATGGTCCGGTGCATCTGTCATTATATCTAAGGCAAAACTGTTGTCCACCGCATAACGGCAAGCAAAGGCTGACTTAGTAAGTTGCTTAAAAAAAAGAAAACAGGAAACTTCTACAATAACTGTAAAGTTTCAAGCACGTGCCAAAATTTACTAGGGAGGTACGGTTGGATAAGTTAGTTTGTTATAACGTAACAAGATATTAAGAATCGAACACCACAGGAGGTGCGAGACGGGAGAATCTCAGACACCCAAGGGTAAGATTTCCAGTCTCGGACGACGCTTGCTGAGTCCGAGATGATTGAAATCTTACCTGAAGGTGTCTGAGATTCTCTTGTCTCGCACTTCCACTGGTGTTTGATTTTATTTCTCAATGTATTCACCCTAAATTATACTAAAAATCCACACAAAAATATCGTTCCCGTTTCGTTTGTTTACAGAAGGAGTTATGTCCATTTTTGGAACGTCTTAAAATCAGGAATGTATACCCGAGCGCGCCATATTTTAAAAGACCATTTCGTGTGAAACTTTACTTCAAATGATAATAACAATTTCAAAATACGTAGATTAAATACACTTATGATCGCTTATGAGGACAGTTATAAATTATAGACATGATTTGCCGGTAAACTGCATATGAATTATTTTGTCTTGCACTAGACAAGGAAATCTCACACCGCTAAAATAGGAACTTCTGTGTCTTAAAAGTGAGAAAAGAACTTTGCCTATATTAATTGTGTCATCAATCGATTATTATTGTATTGACTATAACAAAGTTGAATGGCAAGTATTAATAATGTAAATACTAGAAATGTCAAAAAGATAGTGTCAAAATGCTTTCTGTCAGAGACAGAGTTAGTCAAATTAGAANCAAAAATATCGTTCCCGTTTCGTTTGTTTACAGAAGGAGTTGTGTCCATTTTTGGAACGTCATAAAATCAGGAATGTATACCCGAGCGCGCCATATTTTAAAAGACCATTTTTCTCGTATTTCGTGTGAAACTTTACTTCAAATGATAATAACAATTTCAAAATACGTAGATTAAATACACTTATGATCGCTTATGAGGACAGTTATAAATTATAGACATGATATTTGCCGGTAAACTGCATGGGAATTATTTTGTCTTGCACTAGACAAGGAAATCTCACACGGCTAAAAATAGGAACTTCTCTGTCTCAAAAGTGAGAAAAGAACTTTGCCTATATTAATTGTGTCATCAATCAATTATTATTGTATTGACTATAATAAAGTTGAATGGCAAGTATTAATAATGTAAATACTAGAAATGTCAAAAAGATAGTGTCAAAATGCTTTCTGTCAGAGACAGATTTAGTCAAATCAGAAAAAATCATGTTTTTAATATTTTTCATGGTTTAGCACCAGAATATCTTGGTGAACTTTTTCATAGAAATCAAAATAACACAAGAGGAGCTTCAAATAATAATTTTCAAATTCCGAGTTTAATTATATGCAATAAAAGTACTTTTGCATATAATGCAATAACTGACTTTAATAATCTTCCTTCTTCTATAACAAATATAACTAACAAACAATCTTTCAAAATGGGGGTAATGGATTTTTTTAAAATTACAAGCCAAAAGAAGAGAAGAAAATGAATATGTATATTTTTAAATGTACAAAATACAAATGTATTTTTGTGCTTTAAATGTTATTTTTTAATAATAACTTCTAATCTTGAAGAGTGAAATACATTTTTTAAAGTAATTTATGTAGATTTTTCATTTATAAGGACCCCATTGGAAATAAGTTACCTCTGGTGGCTTTTATGGGGTATCCTAGGCTGTCAAGTTTGCATTTCAAGTGCTTTTAAATCTGATTTCAATTTTTATGGTTTCTAGAGTTAAATAATAATAATAATCTTAAATACTCGTATCTTATCTAGTGCTTTTAGTTTTATTTTATTGTTAAACTGATATTTTATGTTTTGTATGTATGTAACTTGATATTGCCTGAATAAACATTATCATTAGTAGTAGTATTTTTCCGAAGAAATATAAAGGGAATTTTCTTTTCAAACCTTGAACGATGAATTGTGTTTTTACATGCACTCTATCTTGTGTTATTTCAACCTCTTTTTTATTTGTTTTGATTAATCTCCTTCATTTTCGTAATTATACTTATTCTACAAAAAATACACAAATAAAAATTGTTTATTGTTCGAAATAGGATGTATTTGTTTATAAAGGTAAAGGACTGATTTTGGCATCTATCAATGCAGAATTACATCTACCAAAGGTAAGTTTGATAAACAGTGGTGTAGAAAAAAACGACAGTAGAATATCTTGGGTTGGAATTCAGCAATTTGTTTATTCCTTTGAAACGGCTAAACTTAATTCCGAATTGACTAAACAAAAATGTGAACTCGATACTGCCAATCCAATTTTACGAGAAACAATTGAGAACCGAACCGTCAGTCAAAAGAACGAACAATCCATGGACAATGGCAACATCGGTAACACTAAGAAGCCTGGATATCACTCGAGTACGGGACAAAAAAGAAAAATGAGGACACACATACAGATGAACAGTATGGACCCAATAAAAACCATGGATGAGATCAGGTGTTACATCCCAGCTCTTTTGTTCTAGCAGGGCTGATCTGGGTCGGATCACACCAGCAATCTCTCCCCAGTTAGAACAAAGGATTTTCTACTTTTCATTTTGTTTTTGTCAAGGCTAGATTTTGAGAACTGTTCAGTTCTTTGAACTTAGTAAAATATCAATACTTTAAAACGATAAAAAATAGTCCATAGTGGGATTCGAACCAGGGTCGTTTCGTTTACTAGATCTTTACCTTACCTACTAGACCATGAACTCGCTGGATTTACCGTGTTAAGCTAGAGGCTAAGATACTGAGCCTGGAGCCTGTATCGCTCATCGACAAAGGTACTTCTAAGCATGACCACAAATATTTTTCCTATATGGTCTAATGCTATTTTACGTTCTGTACTGACATCCATATGTTTGTCAGATTCAATTGAAATTAATATTCTTTGTTGAGATCTTTCTATTCATTTCTCCAATACAGTTAAGTTAAATTTGCTTTAATGGTTTCAGAGTAGATGATGAAAAATGTAGATTTCCCCATAGGATTCTATGTTAAACTATGTTCCACGCTGGCCACTATGGTTTTTTCATCATTCCTGTAAATTGTGGTTGAATTGGCTTCATTGATTTCAGAGGAAAAGAGAAAATGTGATTTTCCCATAGGGCCAATGTTTAAACTTTGTTCTGCGCTGGCAACCATCTTTTTATCGGACTGGAACGAAATGAGCAATATTTGTGAAGGACCTTTCCTAATTCATTCATGCAAAGTAAGGTTACATTTGCTTCAGCGGTTTCAGAGAAGACGAAAATGTGATTTTCCCATAGGTTCCAATTAAATAAAAAAATTATGAACGTGTACGGCGACTTGTAGAATATTCCAGATAATAGAAAAGTCGCCGTACTCTTTCGTAACTTTGTTTTCGTGATTTAAGTTTCATAACCAGCTGCTGAGACATGGATTTGCTTAATCTTAATCGAAGGGTAAAATTATTGAACTAAAGGGTGTATTTTTTTAACACAACACGCCTGGAATCGTTTACTTTGGAAGAAAAAAACATCCCGTTGGGACATTTTAGCGGTACTAGGCGACGTGTTTCCATCTCCAATCTTTATTTACTGGCTTTATTCTATGTTTATACGACTTTTATGAACTCTTATTTTATCACAAATATTAAGAAGAAATATAATAAAAGTGCAATTTTTCCCGTTCACTCATACTTAAGTAATATCAATCGTCCGCCTCGGTAGTACCGATATCCGGTGTCGTTCCCATACGGTATTTATATTACATATGGACATTTAAAAATCAAACAAGATCTAGAATTTCTGAAGATAACTTTATAATGCACTCATCCAAATAAATTGATAAAAATGCAAAGTTGTGGTAGGTACAAAATGTATGAGCAAAACTTGAGTGTTGTAATATTTTTTCACATAGCAAATACATATTTATTTTCCAATAAAAATAACAATTCTACAGCTGTAATTTATAACGAGAGCAACAAATAATGTAAAATATAAAAATAAGATTTTAGCAAGTTATTCTTTAATAATAAATTGAAAAGGGAGATTATTCAAAACTTAGAACTCGGCGATTTCGATGGTTTGTACATTTTAGATATCATATCTTGTATAATGTATTAAATATCTCTATCCCATAAATTTTGGTGAAAATTAAGCAATTCATTTTTCCAAGAAGTGCATACTCATGCTTGTTTATACTAAAGAACGTTGTATTTTAAATTATTTTATATCAATTACAATTTAAATTAGAACATATTTCATTCAACAAAATCGGTTCTTGCACAGATAAATGTAAGATCTTAGGGGAACTCTAAACAGAGTTCTCTTCTTCCGATCTCGTTCATAAGTCAAAGCTATGACGACTCGGCTTCCACTGTGTACTTATGATTCAGTCAAGACACTTCTTTTGTTTGTATCTATACTAGACGTTTTTTTTTTGGTATATCGATTGATGTGCTTTCGTCGAATAACATCGCTTTTTGTATAATCTGCATCTGATATATATATATATATATATATACTGATTGATAAGATAGTTTTACGTCCAGTGAGCAGTATTTCGGCCACATCAGGATGAAAAAAAACATTAATTTAAGTAATAGAAAAGTATTTTTTAAAAAAAATGAAGACAATGGGACAGAGGGAGCAACAAATTATAACTGCCATTCAAAGGGGAACGAAATTCATTCGGACGGTGAATTTAACCTTATACGACTCATAGAAGTCTGTGCCTTTTTTTATACTCTGCCATACTTAGTGGCGAGGTATTATATGATAACCTCAGTCGTGTGTCCGTCCGTCAGTCGGTCCCTCGAAGGTTTCCGACTGATAACTTGAGAACGAAATATCATACGGTCTTCAAACTTGTTGTGAAAGTTGTTAAGAACAAGGCTCAGATGGAGCTCCTTTTCGGGTTCAGAAGTCATAGTGGTCCTGTGTTTGCCCTTTTAAAAGGAAATTTTGTGAAATGTGGCAGCCATGGGTATCATGTAATGCACCATTACTATTTTCGTATAATAAGAAGGATTTTTTACTCTAAAGGGTTTGTATTTGACAGTTTGTAAACAATGTCACGTGACCAGTTTTCCGATCATGTACATGTAAACATGTAATACCCCCGCACCGGCAAGGTATTACCCTCTCAAATACCTAGGGAAGCTCTGTTGAAAAAAAACAATTCTTGACCAAGAACATTTGATATTACTCGGTATAATACAGTGACATAGAATTGTGTTGATAGATACAACCATGTTAGAAAAATCAACCGAGTAAAAAATATTAAACAGAAAAAAAAATAAAGGCAATGGATCTGATGACTGAAAATCGACAAGGAAAAAGGGGTAAATGGTAAAGTCAAGAAATTGACCTTCTGTACAAATCTCAGGAGTCTGTTTTTTTTCGTAATATGAAGAAGGTGTCTTTACATGTATAAGGTATGGAGGGTGGCTTTTATCCAGAGTTTGTATACAGTTGGTCCACGGCCGGGCTTTCCGTATTATTACAAGACTATCTTTCATCGATAAAATATTCCCTTAATTGGCTGTATGATAGAAAACAAAACACCCTTGATTCTCGTCTCCTTCCGTTCAGACCTTTGTAAACCTTCAAGACTTTTATTTAGATTTCTTTGCTCGTTTTTGGTTGTCTTCACAAATTAAAGTATTTTTCGTGGAATTGATTGAAAATTAAAAAACAGTATCGCCGACCCGTCCTTGATTCTTCAAAATGTTGGATCAGAATCCAGATTTTTTTTTCTAATAATGGCTTGTGCACCACAGATGACAAAAACGATAGGCCATGTTAATAAATTACATGTACTTAGTATACAGGTTTACCTCTGCAAACAAAAGTTTATTTGAAATTCGGTATTCAATACAACATAATAACACAAGCTCTATAGAGCTTTTTACCGAATATAAAAACATATAAACAACATAAAAACAACACATTGCATGCATATAAAACACGAAAAGAATAGTAAATAATACTACATAGCAAGAAGTCAATAAATATTAATTTAGACCATATTGAATAAAAATTTCATTTGAAACTAAAAATATTATGCGACCATTTGAATCAGAATTTCATTGAATCTAAAAATTCTACATTTTACCAAAATTAAAAATAAAAAATGCAAATGCAAGTTTGAAATTAAAACACTTATATATAAATCACTTATATTTACGTTAAAAAAAAAAAACTATAATTTATCAAAAAATTTAACTTCCTTCCTGAGAACAGCAAGCAAAATAGAGCATAAATAGCTATAGCAAAGCTGCAAATTGAATAAACAAACAAGCAACATAACGAACATAATGGATATATTAAGCAAAAACTAGCATAGCATTTGAGTAAATTACCTGCAAGCAGAGCAACGACAATCGGAGCCATTCCAGGACTGAATCAGGCTCCTAAAATGTGAGAAACTATTTTCAGTCCTGAAATGGTCCGGCAAGCTATTCCATAAANCAGAAGCATATTTGAACGATCTCTTACCATACGTAGTAGATTTAATCTGTGGAATTTCTAAAATGTTACTGTACCTGAAATTATATTTTGAATTTTTAACTTTAATCAAATCATTTAAACAGGGAGGTGCCATATTATTTATAATTTTGAATGTCTCAAGTGCCATTGTTCTGATTCTTCTAACTTGCAGGGCTGGCACTTTTGCTTTTTCCAATAAATTTTCATATGACGATGTGGAATCCTCGTAAAAAAAAAACGCAACGCTCTTTCTTGGATTCTCTCCAGTTTATTTGAATTTTTCTCTGTGCAAAAATGCCAAGCCAAAGGGCAAAAATTGAAATTACTCAATATAAAAGTATGAAAAATGGTAAGTTTATTCAATTTAGATAACATAGATCCCAATCTTTTAAGTACATTTAATTGTTGTGACGCGTTTCTGCACAAATTGCTAATATGTGTATCAAATTTGAGTTGATAGTCAATATCTATACCTAATAATTTTACTGTTTCTTCGCACGATAATGTATTTTTCTTGAATTTTAATACACAGACTTTTTGAATATGTTTTCTTACCAACTGCCAGCACCTGAAATTTATCAGGGTTAGCCTGCATCTTATTTACTTTGAACCAGTCAATAAGCACTTGAGACTCAGACTCTAAAGTGGAAATAAGGACATCATAATTTGGACTACTAAAAGATAAGGTATTATCATCAGCATAGTTATACAAATTACTTTCTTTAACAATATAAAAAATATCGTTTATAAAAATATTAAACAATAATGGCCCAAGTATTGACCCTTGAGGTACGCCTTTTTGGAAAATATTTTTTCATTGAATTCTTTTTCAATTTATTGACTAAATTTCGTTGCTGCCGGTATTTTTCCGTTTATACAAGGTAAAGGATATTTTCCTTGGATAAAGATATTTAAGAGGTGCATGTTTGTTTAAAATATTAATGAAATCTTTTTCATATTTAATATAGATCTCATTTACTTCTTTAGCATCCCCTATTCCATCAATAATTTCAATCTTTACTTGTTTAAGATCTTTTTCAAAATTTTCTAAATCAAAGTTTTTATAACTTCTGTATATGATTTTCCTGTTCTGCTGTGCAGGCAAGTGACCCTTTATAGATGTCGAAATAATATTATGGCAATCACTAATACCAACTGAAAAATTCAATGTATTAAAACAAGATGATTTTTTATTTGTTAAAATAACATCTACTAAAGATGGTACTCAGTCCTTTTTAAAACATGTAGGCCCTGTAATTAATTGATCCAAGTCAAAAACATCACATAAATCTTTTAATGGCTGACTTTTAGAATTATTTAATATATCATAATTTATGTCTCCAAAAATTATGTAATTATCAGTTTACAATTATTTTATCCAAATTGTTTTGTAAAATTTTTAGTAAAATCTTTGTCATGTACTGATGGAGGTTTATAAATTCCCATGATTAGCCATTTTTGTCATTTAAATGGACTTCATATGAAATGTTTTCTAAATTTAAACTTTCAAGGTTCACTTCCTGCTAGATGGTATATCTGATGTTATAAGCGATAATACGCCGCCACCATTTGCATTTCTGTCACGTCTGTGTAGCTTATATCCGTCAACGGTAAACAGATTATCGTGAAAAGTTACATCTATTTTTGTTTCTGCTATAAAAAGAATGTCAACTATACGATCTACTAAAAGTTCTTTGATCTCATCGAACTTATATCTAATGGTGTTAATGTTAATATATGCGATTAGAAAGTTTCGGGGATGAAGTTTCCATGCAACCCTTAATTTCTGGAAGACAGAAGTGTCCTTTCCTGAAGGGAGATAAT
>MJUU01033222.1:49814-88699 GCA_002080025.1 Modiolus philippinarum | reverse complement strand
ATAAAAAGGGATACAAAAAGAATTACAAGAAAGGATAGTTAGAGTTAGACATGAACGAAGACAACAAAATCAGGAAACGAATGTATAAGGAACACAACATAATGCATACAAACACTAAATGACTAGAGTTAGGGTTAGAGCTAAGGGTTAGGGTTATATACATTATGGTTGGGTTGGTTAGGGTAAACCAAGGTATATCTGAAGATATACACATTACATAACAAAAATAAAAGATAGGGTTAGTACGAGGATAAGTGTAAGGTTAAAGGTTAGGGTTAGCATGAGATCAAAGATAAGACCAATAAAAGAATCTTGAATTAAGATAGGGAGAGACTAATAAAAGAACATTGAACGGAGTTAGGGCGAGACTAATAAAAGAACCTTGAACGGAGGTAGGGAGAGACTAATAAAAGAACCTTGAACGGAGATAGGGCGAGACTAATAAAAGAGTCCTGAATTGGGTAGGGCGAGACTAATAAAAGAACCTTGAACGGAGGTAGGGAGAGACTAATAAAAGAACCTTGAACGGAGTTAGGGCGAGACTTATAAAAGAACCTTGAACGGAGGTAGGGCGAGACTAATAAAAGAACCTTGAACGGAGATAGGGCGAGACTAATAAAAGAGTCCTGAATTGGGTAGGGAGAGACTAATAAAAGAACCTTGAACGGAGGTAGGGAGAGACTAATAAAAGAATCATGAATGGAGATAGGGCGAGACTAATAAAAGAACCTTGAATTGAGGTAGGGTGAGACTTATATTTGCCACTGACAGGGCATGACCAATGGCAATGGACAAGTGAGATCAAAGCTTAAGGCAAAACATAGGTGTTGAGAGACCAAAGGTCAGCGACATACTAAATATGGCATATTTATTACACTTCTCGGTTCCGGAACGGAAACGATCTCCGGACCCGGAATCGGGAGGGACTTTTTGACTTATTTACTCGGACTTTAACATAGGGCCTATGGGTCTCAACCGCCCCGATATACTACTAATAGAGAGAAGTTGTTTCATTCATTTTGAATTAAATTATTGTTTTCTCTGTCATGTAAAGCTGTGTTGGTAGGCAATATAAATATTTCAATTTTTTTTTATATGTTTCGATTCCTTTATAAAAAAATCTGCACTGAAGAAACTTTTGTAGAGACGTCAGATGGATGAACTGCATTGGAGTACCGCATTGTTTTAAACACCATAAACAATTGTCAGTATGCTATTTGGATTTAGCTTCATGCATATTTACTCTATATGATTTATTTAAATATTTTGAAGCAGAATTATTCTTAAATAAGTTTCCATATTTTTTCAGATTTTTACAGTGATCTGACGGAATACACACTATATGAAGACGAAAAATCATGGAATGATGCTACTAGGATATGTGCTTTAGACGGCGGACATATTTTGTCAATAAACTCACAGGAAAAATACGACTTGATAGAAGAATTCAAGAAAAATGAATGGAGTTTACTACAGTAAGTTAAATATAATCAAATACAATTTTATTCTAAATTTCCCTAAAATTTATTTGGATTAGAAAGTATTTGTAAAGTTGAAATATCTTTTTTTATTATACCCCGCTTTTGAAAAAAGCGGGTATATAATGTTCGTTGTGTCCCTCTGTCCGCACGTCTATTTGTCCGTCCGTTCGTCCCACCTTTGTATCTGCCAGTCTGCAGTCAAAAACAAGCAATAAGCATACTGTGAAACTATTTATGTAAGTGACTATTCATGCATCCTCGTGATTAACTCACGAATAAAAAGTATCTTTCAAAAAGCTGTTTGCCGATTGGGAACTAAACAATGTTGTATTAGGTTATATATCCACATTTTTTTTTCAAAAACCAATTTAAAAAGAGAAGTACTCTACCATTAAAACAGGTGTGCAGTATACTATATTTTCTTATTTTTGTCTAATTAGGAGATGCTATTTATCCACAGTAAGTTGATATACCAATTTGCACGAATTGTGTTCCTCTAGACTTGTTTTATATTCCTACGAGACTGAATTTCTTTAGGGACTCGTAAAAGAATATAAAATAAAAGATGCTAAATGCTTCAATCTTACTTAAAAATACATTGATGATGTTCTTTCCATTAATACCGTATCTTTTGCTGAATGCATCTCATCGATATATCCTCCAGAATTAGAGACCACTCGGCCATCTAGGCTATATAAAATATAGCTTTCGGTAACCGGGTCATTCCTCCTGGTAGGAAATCTGGAGTTGTAACATGGTACACGACTACACATAGTGCAGGTGGTGTTGCAATAGATGACAACAAAACACGGGTTCAAATCCAGCCTTAGACCTTGATGGGTTTTCCGATGCTAACAGGTTTTCAAAACGATGATTTTGAATCATATATTCTACCTTCGCAGCTATTATCATTCATATTATATAGAGATGTGTGCAACACTTATAGTTTTCATAACGAGAAAGAATTGTATATCGATGGATATCAACTAGAGTTATGTCATTTCATAATATAATAAACGAGCCTTTATTATATTTGAAATTACATAAAGAGAGTTGATATCCATTGATATACAATTTTTTCGAGTTGTTAAAACTATTTCTCTTATGATCCTGTGAATATTTAGTGCCGAACTGCTGTTTTTGTTTCAAATAACAACACCGTTGCTAGGTAACGTTAATCACAGCCAACGAAATTTCACGGTGCTTCAATAGAAACGTCGAAAAAATAATAGCACATCACGCGTGATGTGTTATTACTTGGCGTTCGACCAATGAAATTCCTGTAAAAGCGATTCAACAAGTTCATATCTAACTCCAGCTTCAAAGTCTCGTTATGTACCGCAAATAACTATTTGTGCAAGGAATAGATAATAAGCGTGCATCATAAGAGAGTATTATTTATATACCAAAAAGTATATATAGACTTTCTCATTAGGCAATGTTATCCTCTTGACCGTTTTGTTAATCAAAGCTTCAAAAAATTCCGTCTGATACAATCATTAAAAAGTTCATGTGGAAAAATTTGAACTCTGATTCAAGATTCCTTTTTTTACTCAATACTGGGATGATTATTTCTTTTAAATGTCTACGACCTTTAAATGGGAATTGCTGTTGAGTTGCTAATGGACCCTACCGCGGTGGAAGAGGAGGTTTGTCGCGCCATAAAGCCATTTTTACCCACCATTCTTTTGAAATGTCTGTACCAAGTCAGGACCGTTGCGGTAGATAATTTTTTTCGGCTATTTTCCACCTGCTTTGTCTTTTTGCCTCATGAACTTTGGTTCTTGACAATTTTGTTCGGTAATTTTGTTATTACCACATTCTCATCTGTAAAGAAATTTTCGATGCAATTTTATGTGGACATTTTTAAATATCAATGAGCCAGATGTTAACTTGCCACATCCTTCCGTGAAATCACTTCCTACAGTGACAATAAATCCCGTATTTTCACGTATCACAATATAACATTGATTTAACCACTTTCTTTATATAGGTAGTGGGGTGCTAACTATTCTGCGTGGAGTACTTTGAAAAATCCGTGTACCCTATATTAGTGAAGACCAACGGAGAAATATGATTTATTATTTTGTTCAAATTTTGCTATATAATATAGCAAGACTATCGATTGAATATGAACAAACCGACTTACGATAAAAAATCTGAAGTGAAGACTACTGCTACCCGTGATTCAATTTGACTATGTCAGTGTTGGCACTGAATAGTATTGACTGCTGATTTTTGTAATCGCAATCAAAGCAATCTTAGTTATGACACTAAATTATTAATTACTAATGTTCTAAATAGTTAAATTATTTGGTGATTTTGTGTTGATTGCATTAATCTAGAGAAAATGAGCTCAGTGGAAACCATTTTCTTTAACCTTTCTCGACGTGAAATTGTTTTTATGTCTTAAAGTATGCAAATGTGTAAAATGCAGTTCTAAACGTTATTATAGATGCTTTTAATATCAATATAAAAACCTGCCATCAATGAAAAGGACACGAAATTTATATCAAGATATTCTACAAAATGTGAACATCGTTAAAAGAATATATTTTCAGTGAAAATCATTTTCTTTAACCTTTTTAATAGGCCGAATTGTTGGAATATCTTCAAAATATGCAAACGTGTAAATGCTATTTTTAACGTTAATGAGCAATGCATTGTCTTCATGTTTTATGCACTTCATTGTAAGGGTACTCATCTTGATAAGTTGGACTTTTTTCTAGTTTGATTTTTACTGTGAGTCTTTTTGTGTACTTGTTTTTTAGCCATTCACCACACATAGGGGGAGGGTTGGATCCAAGAAAACGAGTTTAACCCCACCGCAATTTTTGCGCCTGTCCCAAGCCAAAACATCTAAATACATCGGCAAACGAATACCGAAGCAAGAACGAGGAAAGGGGAAATTCTAAAATCATAAATCCAAAATCACGGCAATTCACAGCAACGCGAATTGATACAGTATGGAAAAGACATAGCAAACAAACAAAAATGAACAAAAACGCTACAAAACTAAAGCACTAGCAGTGTGAACCCTTATGAAAACTGAGGTATCATCAGGTGTTCCGGAAGGGTAAGCATGATCTGCTCCACGGATGGCACCCGTCACACCGCCAGCTAGAATATAGTATCGAAAGATCTGTTTGATGACTGATTGCATTGGTAATTGTCATTTTCTAACCCTTAGACAAAACCAATTAAAATCCATGGTACGTGTTACTTCTCTAACCCTAAAACAGTACCAAGGTAAAAGTTTGAAAAGCTTATATGAGTGTAATATCAAAGTGGTCGGACGACAAAAAGGACACATGGGTATCACAAACATAGCAACGAAGACAAAACTATAAGATAACAAATGTGCTATACAAGACAACACAAAAAAAAAACTAAAGCAACTGACAGTCTGAACTCCCACTGAAAACAGGGAGTATCATCAGGTGTTCTGGAAAGGTAAGCATGAACTGCTCCAAGCGTGGGACCCTCACACTGCCGGTGAAAAGTCCGATTTTGTCACAGTCGGTGTTAGTCAGTCCGGTAACAAACTCTGGATCTACCCAAAGATATCTGTTCTCATTTGAGAAACAGAAACATTGTAATGGTCTGGCAAATCTCGGTGACGACCGTTTAAACTTCTGAAGTGACAATTGCAACACTTTTACAGTGACTGAACATACCCTTGATGTATAAGTTTTTGAGACAGTAATATCGCTGTGTTGACAAAATCGCTGTACAAACTACAGGCACGGAAATATCGAATGAGTTGTGAAATGTACACGCCATATGCCGGAGAAGTGGGAATATTACTGCTCAAAAACGGGAAGTTCACTATTGGAAAGTCGAAATCATCACGCTTGTCGTAAAGTTTTGTTTTCAGACGTCCAGAGTTGTCAATATAGAGGTATAGGTCCATGTATGATGCTGATGATGGTGTATCAGTGGTCTCTTTAATTCGAGTTCATTTGGGCATATAAGATGAAGGTTATCCTTAAATTGATGATTGCTCAATGAAAGATCATCTGTATAACGGAAACTGAAATTAAAGGATTTGGCTAGCTTGATGTCTTTTTTCTGAATTGGCCCTTGTATGAACCTGGCTTCATTCGAATAAAGAAACAAATCTGCTAAAAGTGGCGCACAATTAGTCCCCATAGATATCCCTATCGTCGGCTTGAAAACTTGTCCTCCAAATTCTACAAATATGCTATCAATCAAGAATTCCAGCATTGCAATGACATCCTCCTCTGTATACTTTTTGTGTGAATCAGTGTGATGTTTAACATAATAGGCCCATCTTTACCTATCACCAAATATGAATTACTACTTGAACTGCTCGTTAACATAATATAGTACACTTGAAACCTAAAATCATTTTTCATCAAGCAGATCCTCCAACAGCATAGTAACATTATTTTAGCTTCAGTTTAACTTTATGCAAACGTAATGAAACCGTTTTGAATAGAAATTAATGTTGGAAAGGCTTTGAAACGTTTTTGTGGATTTTTTTTTAAGTAAAATTACTCGTGGTGTTTCTATTTTCGCGAATTTTATTGTTGACTTAACCACAAAATTTGAAATCTAACACAATATCAATTTTCACTTAATTTTTAAATGGAATTCTGTGAAACCAAAAATCAAAAACATTAGAATCCATGATTTTTTGCAAAACCACGCAAAGTGAAACTCACGAAGAAAAGAACTTTCACAGTATATGTTGTAGAAATGTTGAAATAAAGTTTAAGATATTTATTTTTATTTTCTCATGAAAATGCGTTCTTAACATTGTAAGGAATAAAGAAATGAAAAATGCCTGGATTTTACTAAGCATTTTATTACAAAGAATATATAAAACATACATATTCAATGTAAGCGAAGACGTACATTTAGATCTAAACTATTATTTACATAGATCTTGTTGACTTAAGTATTTTGTTCATTTCAACACTAAATTAAATTGATGTTTCTGTGTTAAATGCAACAATTCTTATCAAATAAGACGTTCTTTATTGCAGTAAGCTTACCATATGCTTCTTCCAAAATGCACCACATTGCTCATTGGTACTATAAAAGATCAAATAATATTTCAGTGTTGATATAATTTCTCTTATGATACGCGAACTTTAAATGGTTCTTACCGGTTGGATTAATTTTCATATTCAACCTATGTTGAATAAAGCCCAATGATATTTCTCACAAATGTATTCGGTATACAATTCTCGGTGTTTATCATTTATCATTAGAAAATAGATTACACCACTTTATCTCTATTATTACCTAATTTTATCCACTCCCGGTAGTTAAATTTAATTTTTTTTTTTTGAAAAGCTATGAAAGTCTCGCATTCAACTATCTCTAGTGGATAAAATAATGTAATGAACGATATATTGTGGTATAATCTAAATTGTTTGTTTTGTTTTTAGAAGTAAGGATTATTGGTCAGGTCTGTCAGAACCATCCATGGGATTTTACATATGGGAAGACTGTACGACACTGTCGACATTTAATATGTTTAAGGGTGAAAGCTACAACAAAGATGAATTATGCTATAAAGTGGTACATGGCTCGCATGAATGGGAGAGCAAAAAATGTTCCGAAAAAGTATTCTTTGCCTGTGAAAAAATTATACCAGGTAGATATATTAAATTGATAGTCTGAAAGCTTCATAGATTCAAAAATTCTTAGTGAAATCAAGGACGTATATTTAGATGCACAATGTACCTACTCCTTTTTATTCAAGGTCATATTTTGGAAACACGTTTCCTTCTTATATAGGGATATTAATTTTTTTTTTGTAAATGTAACAGCTTGTACATTGAAATTCTCTAATTAATTGGGCTTTACTATTTAGATCGTATTGGTAATTTGTTCTCTATTCGCGTTTACACAAATTTCCAAATGATTTAATGACATAACTTGGCGAAATACGCATATGCAGAAATTAAATAAACAGTAACTTCGGTAATTTGTTATTAATTATGACTTGCAATTAGCAAATTGGTAATTTTGTAATTGTTTTTAAGTTTTAAATCTTAATGATTTTTAGGACAAATTGGACACAAACCTAGAATTACTTCGAAAACTTGGCTTATACTGAGAGGTTGTTTGATATAGAAATGAAAATTCATATAAAAAAGACTGATGCCTAGAGTATTTTTGAAATAGTTCTGTGACCATTATATTTTTCTTACTGATTGATTGGTTGATTCGTTCGATTTATATGTCAAACGAGCAATACTGTGAAATTTTTATTATTCGGTTGGTACCAATTTGTGTGTAATTTGGGTTGTCTTGAACTTGCTATAAGGTATGAGTAATGCTCATTGTTGCAGGCCTCATGGTGACTTCAAAATGAAGAACAACAACTCCATATCCCTTCATTGTTAATTTTAGACGGGAGTTTGTCTATCCTGCAGTGTGGAGTCCGTAAAAAGATTCCCCGTGCGAGAGATGTATGCTTTCTGTACATTTCAGTAATGGTGTACTTGTCCTTGAGAGAATTTCTCATATGGATGCACTATCATTCTTTCAAATTTTGGCTTTTTAATTTTTTTTTTTTTGTTATTCAAAATTGATTTCCTGACCACATGTTTATTGTGCCCACATTTCATGATTTTATCATGCCAAGATTTCTTACAATTGGCTCGATGAGTGCCCTGTGTTTGTTTAAATGTTTTGATAGTCTTCTACTAGTCATTTTATCGGGCAACAGATAACAGCAATTGTAAGAACACTTTGCCAGATAAGTTTATGTTTGTTGACGATCCCGTATCCATGGATCAAAGGAAAAAAGACATGGATGTAGCGTTGCTTAGCAATTAGCAATGAATTCCGCTCAAACCGGTGCTAGGGACCGCCTTGAACTTGCTATGAGGTATGAGTAATGCTCATTGTTGAAGGCCTCATGGTGACTTCAAGATGAAGAACAACAATAAAAGCGTTGTTCCCTTGCTTGGTTTTACCATGTATTTGTGGAGATTTTGTTTCATTTGCATTTACTCCATTTCCCTTCATTGTTAATTTTAACTGACAATTACAAAATACGAATATAAAAGACATGAAAAATTTACCGTACGTTTTATAGAAACTTACTTTTCTCATCAAAATTCTTATCCCCTTAAAATACCGAAACTTCAATCCTTTTATTGCATTCGGTGGATGTCCTTGATACTGGATTTGACCACCTATTTCGATTTGTTTGGTAATGGATGCTTCTTTTTCTTACTACTTTTGGATTATGGGTCCCATATTATTTTATTCTCTATTACTGCTGATGAAAGGTTACTCCTTGAAACACGTGTACAGCATAAGGAAATTAACTGCAAATAAAGTACTTCTACAGCATTTTAAATTCATTTGCATGAGAACAAGTTCTGTAGTAAAGAAAAGAACCGAAGAAAGAAATAAAGGTAGTGGGATGACTAGACCGACGATGTAAACTGCTTTAACCTTCCATACGACCTAAGAAGTATCTTTTCTCTGCATGGAGTGCATAGCTGCCCGACAAGGTATTTCGTATTATGACCTGACTACCCCGCAACGACAAGCGATGTCCCAATTAAACACCTGAGGATGCACTTTCTCAAGACGTGGCCCTTACTTTGTGTCCGGATTCTTGTATATCTATCAGAAAACTCTTTACATGAGGTATAAGCTAATTTCAGCAGTATTTCAGCTATATCGTGGCGGTCAGTTTGAGTGGTGGAGAAGCCACAGTACCCAAAGAGATCCACCGACCCTTGACAGGTAACTGACATACTGTATATAATAAAATAAGCAGAAAAACAGCGTTTTTGTAAACAATGTCACCTAAATATGATGTTTTTTTTTCATTGTGAAAAAATTAAATAAAGGATTTTTTTTTACATTAATTAGAAATTAAATCCAAAATAATTTTGCTTTTGCAATTTTCCTTCAACTGTATTTGTTGAATAGAATCATTTTAATATTCTTGTTATATGGGCAAAGTTGTCATGATGACTTGTCAACAACGCCATTTTCACAGAAAACTACAAGAAAAGCACAAATCAAATTATTTCAACTTTTAATAGCCACAATGCTCTGAAGACAATATTCACTGTCTTATTCATCCTACTATTCCGAGTTGATCGAATTATGCATGTAAGTATCGATAATAATATGCTTTTTGATTCATTTTATGAACCACTCGCCTCGGCATGCTGTCATTCGCGTAAGGTGCCTGCCAAATTTCAGTTTACTATAATCAGTCTTTCATATATTTATGTCGAATGAATAAATACCATGAATACTGGATAAACAATCCGAAAAAACAACAAAAAAGGTTGGGCATAAAAAAATGAAAACCACAATAGTCAGATGCTCGAGAAACCAGTGAAAAGAATTAAAGAATACTTCGTCTCTTAAATACCATATGCGTTGCTGTACTATTACGTGCATTTCAGCCCAAGAATATTCAATCAAGCTAGCTTAAATATTACCTCGTATTGTAGAGTATTTAATCAGTAAATGTTTACAGAACAAAAATATAACAACTTAAGTCCCATTTACATGCACAATTTTACACATTTCTGCTCTTTTAAAAAGGTATGCAAATTTGCACTAGTGTGCAAATACTGCATGAAAACGCAATTGCTGCGTGTGTAAGCTTAAAAAGGGTTTTAATTCGCAAGAGGTCAGGGCAAGTATAAACATATATTTTCACATATAAAGCAAATTTAAATAGTATGTATTTTAAGCAATGCCATGTAAATGCAAACTAAAAATGTACACTTTGAAAAATACTGTTTCCGTCTATGAACAGAAGAAAGGGGTCAGGCAACTTGATTGTAGCCATGAAACGGACTCGCACATGATGAACATGATGAACCGTTCTCGCTATAAAATTCATACCTCTCTGACGCTTTTGTATGATATTGGCCTATTATAGTTTAAGTTGGACTCTGATTGAAATAATAAAGGAAGATATAAAGTAACCCTATTTGTATCTATCAATCAATGTAAATTTCCAAATTATAATGAAACTTTTATTTTTTTGCATGTTTTTGGAGCCTTTTTACTTTTTGTAATGAAAATACACTCCTCAGTTTTAATACATATAAATGCATAGCAAAAATACTTTTACATGCTGGTGTAGTTTTACACAATTGTAAATTTACAAACTGGTGTAAACCTGGCATGTAAACGGAGCTTTAATCAAACTTTTATGTTGTCGATATTTTATTAAATGGCTTTTAACCAACAGGTGCATGTGACCGTTCAACAATTTTGAGTTCCAATACAGTAGCATCATATTCAAAGAGGTATGTCCAAATCTGATTGTCAGTCCAGCTGTGCTCAAAGTTCAACATGTTGGTCAGGAATTTCAACATCAAATGGCATTTGTATATTACTTGAGTCCCGCACGGGGTCAGAAGTCTTAGATGAAGTTACAATGTTTAAAAAGATTTGTGTGAGAGGTATGATAATTTCAAACAACCGTAGTGCTTGCGGGTCACTTACAAGTGACTTTTGAATGTAATTGTCAGCTTGAAACTCTTCATTAAAATGTCAACTGTTGTCAGAAGGATTTAAGTGTTTTCTTCAAACAGATTGTCTGCAAATACAGCTCAAGTGAGCAAGAAATAGTTTTATTGGAATACTGGCTATTTCTGACGATGCCTTCGTTTTGTTAATTTTCACGTCCATTTGTTTCTATAAAGATAAAACCACTGATCATGCATGGCCTAAAATGAATCAGCAGCGGTTGCTTAATCCTGAGCAGGGCTTGTTTATCATTTTATTCAGACATTATTACATTTCAGTTTCTATACCTTAAGGATGGTCACTCTTCAGGTTTTTGAAACTGCATCTGACTTTCGGAATTCTCATATTTTATCCATCATCATGCATTAGAAAATTTTGAACACTGATCCCACTTTTCTTTTCAAATTATGATTGTATACATCTTGAATAAACCATTGACAAAATTTAATGAAATTCTTGATATATCTTCATTGCATTTCAAAGGTAGATTGCTTTAATTCAAATAAATGAAATATCTAGAGGAGTTCGGTTTCCCACCAAAATTTCAGGCACTTAAATCTCAAAAACAGGCACACTGACCTATGAATATTTTTTGTTTAAGATGATGTATGGTCGATGTTCTACTAATTTAACAAACTAATTTCAAAATCTTGATATTATGAACTTGAGGAGTGGTACAATTTTGCTTATTGTGTTTTTCACAGGGAAAAGTGCTGTCGGGACCATTCTCGCCATTCAAGAATGAAAACACAACCATGTTTAAATCTCACAATCATTCAATTCCATAATACAAATTGACACTTGAATGGATCTAACGTGTATAACAAGAAAAATAGTACCAATCTTTGACTCGATAAAAACAACAGTAAACATCCAAATGAAAACAAAGATCATCATACCATTATTGATCTTGAAATAAGTTTTTATTGACCCAAGTAAAATACATTGTCGAAAGAAAATCATTATTATTATATGTATATAATACCATTTTTACACGTTGGAAGAAAGGACATATTATTGATAATTGGCCTCAAGATATGGCAAGGATAATTTTATTATTGTAGCATACTTATTGTTGCTAACGATAAACTGGCAATTATAATTTCCTATTATTGCCCTGTTAACGAATGTGGAAGATGCTTGTTCGTTTTTCCGTATTGATAAGTTTACATTTAAGTATATTTCTGAGAATTGTAAGAGGTTGAATACTGATATTAGGTCAGTAGGCAGATCTTTGAATGTGCTTCAAAGTTCACTAAAGTTTGACTCTTTGACTAACATTTCATGTCTGAGTGAATCTGGTAATTGTTAGCGTTTAAGTCCATTTCTCAACAACTGTATATTATAGGAAAATTATGTTTCTTAAAATTACATGATTCGTTTAGTACTTACCAAATCATTGACAATTAAATGACTTTGACATACATTTTACTCTTCGAAGACTTTGCTTAATTTTGCGTTTAAGTCTGTTTTTCATTTGCTGTGGATTGTAGCATCATGGAACTTCAATGTAACATTCCTCTCAAGCAAAACCCCTTCACAAACTATTTGGTGTCTATGACCTACGTTTTAGGCTTGAATGACTTTTGTTGAATTTTGTATTAACTCCATATTTCTACAACCATGCATTATAAAACAATGATGTTTGATCACCGAGATCAATACTACAAAAATCATTAACAGTTCAGTGGCTCTGGCCTTTATTTCTTGCTTGAGTAACTTTTGTTAAATTAAGAGTTTGAAATTAATTTCTCAAAAACCACACAACATATCACGATGATGTATGAAATTAATCATCTTGATGAGTACTGCCCACTTCTCGGGCATTAAGGTGATTTTGTCCTAAGTTTTACGCTTGAATGACTTTGAAAATTTTTTTTGTTTTAGGTCCATTTCAACCCATTGCATGAAGTTTAATCAATTAGTTGTTCGTTCTACATAATTCATAGATTATTTTAAAACCTGTCCCATATTATATGCTTCAGTGACTTTAGTTTAGAGATTTTTTGTTGAGGTCTCCAACAAATCATCTGTACTATATATCAAAAATCATTTGTAACCTGACTCTATTACAATTTTGTGACAGGAAGCTAATTTATGCCCGTTTTTATGGCACGCGATAGTAACAAAAATGCGGTATACCTACTATTTCGAACGAAAACTAGGGGTTTTCGTGCGAAATACTAGGTATACCGCACGTTAACTAGGGGTTTCCGATCGGTATACAAAGTTTTCCGCGAAAACCCTAGTTTTCGATTGAAATTGAACGGAAACTATGGGTTTCGGAAATTGGAGTTTAAACCGAAAACGCTATTCATAGTTTTAGCCAATGATATTTAACGTTCGTCCAATCAGAAACGGAAAATGGTATTCAGGGTTTAATTAAACCAATCAAAATCGGTTTTTTTTTGTCTGTTTATCGCTTATATTTCTCTCTTTTTTATTCAAAGTTCGTATCTTTTATTTTTTTTATATATGTTAATATTATAAATTAATTATCAAATAGAGTTGTGCCTGTGACACTTTTAGGTGCGAATGGATATCAGATTCGCGGGTCATGGGAGGATTCGATCTCGACTGTCTATATTCATTTTCACCAGTTAATTTGTAAATATCGCCGTTTTAGACTTATTTTAAAAAGAATATTCAATTTTACTAATCTCTAGAGCAAAGATTTTTATTTTCATATAACTTGATGTGTACTGTGTTTCGAAATTAAAAGAAATCATGAATTCGAAATTTGGTATGAAAAAATAAATAATTTGATAAGCAGTTAAAAAACAAAAAGTCAGTCTTATTAATGAACAAAACAATTCAGTATTTTAAAACTTTTACTTGATCATATCCTTTCCAAGGAGTTTTATTATTCGCGAAGTTAAAAATTTCATGGATTTTAGCATTTACGAGGTATGAAAAGTATAATTTTATGTTTAGGGTTTAAACTTACTCTTTAAAAATGACAAAAACAATAAAGTGTTTTGAAAATTTTACATCATTATATCCTTGCGAAGGAGTTTGATATGTTGCGAAACAAAAAAATCTTCAAATTAAACATAGAATAGGTATGCTTTGCGTTAAAAATCTTACTTTTCATACCTATTCTATGTTAAGTTTGAAGATTTTTTTATTTCGCAACATATCAAACTCCTTCGCAAGGATATTATGATATAAAATTTTCAAAACACTGAACTTTTTTTGTCCTTTTTAAAGAGTTAGTTTACACCACAGACTAAAAATTTTATTTTTCATACCTTTTTAATGCTAAGATTCATCAAGTTTTCTTCGCAAGGATATAATGATATAATGATGCGTGCCATATATATATATATATATATATATATAGGTTTATATAGGTTTATATAAGTTTTAATCTTGCAGCGGGGCGTCTGTGTCATAGACACATTTTATAGTTCTCAAAAAAAAAAAACAAACGAGATGATAGCAGAACTGTTGTGACCTGGAATTTTCAAATGCAAATTGTCCTACTAAGCTACTCCGTGTATTTTGCAGTTTAAGAATGTTTTACCTGTACCTTTTGAAATCCTTTCAGTTAAGAAGAACATTTTCAATAAGTTTTGAATTTATGTCATTTTGATCAAAATATCAAAAAATTATCTGAGGCTCTCGATGACTGCTTAGTTTTTGGATATTTTTCATGGCAAAACGCCTTTTTGAATTAGTTTTTGAATTATTTTCAACTAAAAGAAACAGTTTCAAAAAATTTGAGTTTCAAATATTTCGATCTCAGAATTACTTTATCTAGGGGCGGGGAATTTCTGGCTATGAACAATACATGCATTTATCTAATTTTGGTAATTTTACTGAAACTTTAAAACCGGTTAAGTTTTGGAATTCTATATACAAACCTTTTTTTTAAATCCGTTAAGTAAAATTTGCAATTATCAATAATTTTATTTCATACAAATTACAAAGGTTACAACTTGCATATATATATAACAACTGATGTGGGTCAAACGGGTAGTTCGATGGTCAATGTTTTTTCTGACTGTCAGTACTTTTGGTCATTGCCAGAAACCCTAATTATTTGGAAAATTGCAATATATAAATAAATAAAATTTTGTAAAAAAAACTGAAGAGTATCTCCCTTTTGCATAGCTCTGTCCTTTGGCTTTCTTATTTAGATTCTATCAGTAATTTGGTCTCTATAAGATTTGCCACATGTTTCGGTATATGGATTTCCAAATGTTTTGATTTTGCACTTAAGAGATATAAGTTGTCGGAATGCGCTTCTGCAGAAATTAAATTTACAGTAACTTCGATATTTTGTTATTTACTTACAAGTTTCCTTGGACATAACCTATTTTTTGCATAGAAAAAAAAGAGATATGGCTAAAAAGCCATATCAAGCTATTCGGACTTTTTATTTTAAAAATTAATAGATATAGATCTACCCGTATATCTACATTATACAATTAATGACTGTTGATGAGGTTAATTAATACCCCAACCCAAGAGATCTGGTAACACCGAGGCCGGTTACGGCCGAGGTGTTATAGGTTAGAAACCACCAATTCATTTCTTTAACATTTTCAACTGAAATTCCCCATATTCAAATCTGTCTGGACAATTTATTTTAAGTTTAACATGTATGAAACCATATATTTTCCGAAAGGTGCATATCTCGTCAACATCATATACAAATTTCAGCATACCTTTAAAGCCTTCCAAGAGAGTTCCGAAGGTTGGAAAAACCCTATCTGTAAATATACACGATTACGGCAAAAACATTACGCATTGATAATAACCGGAAAACCCCTATGATAAGTACTCAAAGGATCATTCTAGTCAATTAACCTTGGTCTCAAAATAAGCCTGATACATCAATGTTCAAACAAGTGTATCATATGTTTCATTCCGACATTTATTTTTAAAGGTGCAAGAATTCCAAGTTATATTTAGATTCTAAAAGAGCTATTTTTTCATTTGTTCTAAGCGCTGATTGGCTGAATTGGTGGTTTGACACCTTAACATGATATTAAAACATTCCCCAGTGTAATTGCTGCACTTTTTCAAGTTTTTAAGTTAATTTCAAAATTGTATACAGAAAATGACATCCTTTTACAAATTTTTTCCTCCTTTTCATCACTATTCAAAAAGTCACAGATTTAGTGTTTTCAGTGCTTTGATCAGGCAAAATCACTCATTGATGTTAAACATGGACACAAAACCAAATATACTCCTTTTGTGTAATGAATTGTCAACCCAGGTTTAATACTAAGCTCTTAGAGTATTTTTCTATCAAAATAAGGCTGCAAATGTTCAAATCTACCTTTAAAATTTTGAAATCATGCTACAAAATGTCACCCTCCTCCCAAATTTGAGAAGGTGCTTCTGAGGTAAATTTTTGGACTTGAAATGGTCTGTACTTTGGTTGTGGTCATACAAATAGCATTTTAAGTGCAGAAAATGATGCAAAAAGGTCAAGAAGACAGGGGAAAACCAGTTTTGTTTATTTTTTGAGCTTATGAATAATATCAGGTTTGTGAGTTAGCCGAAAAGCCCGATATGTATAGGTACAATGATAGTATTAAAACTACTGAAAATCCACCCAAGTGCATTTATTTTCCTTCGGGTGGTTAAAAATATAATATATAAAGAAAATAACATAATAAAATAAAAGCAAACTTATGAAAAGGATGGTAAATTCAAAATCTTGTCCCAAAATCAGATGATAAAATTTTGACTTTGCTCTTGTTTTGACAATGTGGACCCTAAAATGACAATTTTACACTGTTTAGTAGAGGAACAGCATGATATTTTTTTATTTCTGAGGTTCATGTTCATATCAAACTGCATCACAAGCACCATTCCTGCTAAAAAAATTATTGTATACAAATTAGACAGATTTTTATATAAGGCATCTCAGTCAGAGTTGTCGCTTTCTTTCGCGACACCAAATACATGAAATTTGTAAACATTGAACATATATATTCAAAACAGTGGCAAATTCCTGTGTAAAATCAGCCTACATTTGATGTTTTTAAACTATTGTACACAGCTAACCATTCTAATTTTGCACAAAATCATGAAAATGGCCTAAAAATGGCATTTTAGTGTCAAAATACAGAAATATTACATAACAACTATTTTTGGCCAAAATTGTGGCACCAGCTGGCTAAAACTTCAATCTTTACCTCAAATTCGTCATTCATACATGTTTTGTATCAATTTAGTCTATCAACAACTTTTTATGACATGTTTCAAAATTTTCGCATATTTTGTGTTAAGGTTAGAAACCACCAATTCATTTCTTTAACATTTTCAACTGAAATTCCCCATATTCAAATCTGTCTGGACAATTTATCTTAAGTTTAACCTGTATGAAACCATATATTTTCCGGAAGGTGCATATCTCGTCAACATCATATACAAATTTCAGCATACCTTTTAAGCCTTCCAAGAGAGTTCCGAAGGTTGGAAAAACCCTATCTGTAAATCTACACGATTACGGCCAAAACATTACGCATTGATAATATACCCGAAAACCCCTATGATAAGTACTCAAAGGATCATTCTAGTCAATTAACCTTGGTTTCAAAATAAGCCTGATACATCAATGTTCAAACAGGTGTATCCTATGTTTCATTACGACATTTATTTTTAAAGGTGAAAGATTTCAAAGTTATATTTAGATTCTAAAAGAGCTATTTTTTTCATTTGTTCTAAGCGCTGTTTGGCTGAATTGGTGGTTTGACACCTTATAATATCTCGCAGGTTGTAAAAGTGTGGCTTTAACCGAAATCAAAAGTCATCAATTGTTTTATTATATGAATAACTGTTTGTTCCAAACCTTTTACAGTTTTGCATTTCCTTCTTTTTATACTAAGTCTTAACATTTTTTTGTATTCTAGGAAAAGAAATTTTCCCTGTTACTATATGAGGGGTACACACTGAAGTGTGACATTATCTTATGTGACGTCGGGTTTTCTCTGATCTATTTTGGGGTACTTGACAGCAGTGATAAAAGTTATTTCTACCTTCTGTGCATAATTGAGCGGTTTATTATAACGTTTTCTCGGTGGAAGTAATGTATACTTGAATCCAATCAGAAAAGAAAGAATTTTTAGTCATGTAATACTGTATAATGGCATGTGTGAAATACAAAATAAAGTAAACGAAGACAATATATAATTTCAACTGTTACAATGATCATATTTAGTGATCACTTGAAACCCCACGAGAACACTTCTTGTAAGGCCTCAAACATTTGACCAAATTAACCGAAAGTTCTTCAACCAGGAGAATAGACTTTCACTAATATTTCACTAGAAATAAAAATCAAAAAATGAACAAATCGCTTCAAATCATTATTTAAAACTCACCTTTCAAAGTCAAAGACAGCAAGACTCGTCATGTCTACACACACTTCAATCAACCAGACCACTCCATCGTCAATATGAACCTAAGAATCCTTGAGAAAATATATCACCACACAAACAGTCCAACTTTAAGTACACCATACCGTTTACAACGAGAAGAATACTGGATTAGAGAGCTTGGAACCGCAATACCCTATGGCTGCAATGATAATATAAACAGTACAGGTAATTTGTCAAGTCCGGGATGTAGCTCTGTCAATGGGATGAATATCTTGAATGGAAGCCAACGCCGTCAACGCAGTCATGGGCATCGACATTACACTGCCCCAAATTTGCATGACATTTCAATTACTGGTCTTCTACCATACATGAATGTCCCCTAGGTATTCATCACATACGCACAAAGCTATATCAAAACCACCTGATTGTTCTTGTCTCTCTTCCCCATTTATATACGCTCCTGCTGGTCACGTTATTACAGGGGACCTCAACATCGTAAACAATGAGAAACTACGTGATCTCTTCACAAAAGGTCCAAAATATCGTGAACCCCAACCCATCAATTGGAAACATAACTTTAAATTATTGATGGACGCACGCAGTTGAGGAATACGCCAAACAATGGGCTAAGAGAGAGAAGGAGATTGAAACACTGTCCGACTGGATCAGGTCCATGAAGTCATTGATTATAGCTCGAATGAGGCGCCTAAAGACAACCATTAGCCCCAATTTAAAAAGCATATTCGATGATCCCGAGGTAGAAAAAACATTGCCCTTCCTCCATGACAATTATGTCATCGTACCAGCTGAAAAGGCCCAAAACAACATCACATTTATCTGCAAAAGACATTACATTGACTGCTTAATGTAGGAGATGGGCATTTACAATTCATTTGGCAACCCCACATACAAACTCTCCACCATACCAAGGGAGGACATACTAAGCAATCAAAAATCAGTACCTTCTTCCTTTGGTATTAGTTTGAGTGAAGAGAACAACAACCTGCCTTGTATCTACTGGGTACCTAAATTACATAAATGCCCTTACAAACAGAGATACATTGCACAACAAAACCCCTTTTTAAGCTCCTCACTTCATTACTTACTGCAGTCAAAGATGGCCTCAAGATATATAGTGATAAAGTATACTCTACAAGTGGAGGGAATCAGATGTGGATTCTCAAAAACTCAAAAGATTTATTGGAATATCTATCTTCAACTGCAACAGTGTCAGAACATTTGATTTTTCTACTCTCTATACTACTCTTCCACACGATAAGCTTAAGTCAGTACTCCGGGATTTAATACATCAGTCTTTCTGTAATAAAAAGGGTGAAAGAAGATATTCATTTTTAGTGATAGGTAAAGATGGTGCATATTTTGTTAAACATCACACTGATTCACACAAAAAGTATACAGAGGAGGATGCCATTGCAATTCTGGAATTCTTGATTGATAACATATTTGTAGAATTTGGACGACAAGTTTTCCAGCAGACAATAGGGATACCTATTGGGACTAATTGTGCGCCACTCTTAGCAGATTTGTTTCTTTATTCGTATGAAGCCAGGTTCATACAAGGGCTAGTTCAGAAAAAAGACAATAAGCTAGCCAAATCCTTTAATTTCAGTTTCCGTTATATAGATGATGTTCTTTCATTGAACAATCCTCAATTCAAGGATAACCTTCATCTTATATACCCAAATGAACTAGAAATTAAAGAGACCACTGATACACCATCATCAGCATCATGGCTGGACCTATACCTGTACATTGACAGCTCTGGACGTCTGAAAACAAAACTTTACGACAAGCGTGATGATTTCGGCTTTCCAATAGTGAACTTCCCGTTTTTGAGCAGTAATATTCCCACTTCTCCGGCATATGGCGTTTATATTTCACAACTCATTCGCTATTGCCGTGCTTGTAGTCTGTACAGCGATTTCGTCAACAGAGCGAAATTACCGTCTCAAAAACCTATACATCAAGGGTATGTTCAGTCACTGTTTCAATTGTCACTACAGAAGTTTTACGGTCGTCACCACGATTTGACAGACCATTACAATGTTTCGGTTTCACAAATGAGAACAGATATTTTTGGGTAGATCCAGAGTTTGTTACCGGACTGACTAACACCGACTGCGACAAAACCGGACTTTTCACTGGCAGTGTGACGGGTGCCACGCGTGGAGCAGATCATGCTTACTCTTCCGGAGCACCTGATGATGCCTCAGTTTTTATAGGGGTTCACACTGCTAGTGCTTAAGTTTTGTGACCTTCTTGTTCTTTTTTGTTTATTTGTTTTGTCTTTGTCATACTGTCTCAATTCGTGTTGCTGTGAATTGCCGTGATTTTGGATTTATGTTTTCAGAATTTCCCCTTTCCTCGTTCTTGCCTCGGTATTCGTTTGCCGATGTCTCTTAAATTATGTGCATTCAAATAATTGATCTCATATGAATAAAACTTACGAAAAGTTAAAATATATCAAACTATTTCCAACACCACAGCCGCCATGAAGCTATTTTGAAATGTTAACTATATGATGTATATATAAAGGGCAATGATCCGAATAAAAAAAATGAATAAAGCCAATGATATTATTAACAATGACAGGATATGAAGTAAATTCACATGAGACAAAGTTTCTTCCAATACATGGTAAAACCAAGCAATTGAACAAGCTTTTTTGTTTTTCATGTTAACTCAGAATTTAGACATCAACAATGAAGCTTTGTTCAAACCGCTTAGTCAGTTCAAACGGGCCAAAGCGCCGGTACAAAATGTCGTACAACGTTACATTTACTTGTTTACTCATGAATGCGGGAATGCCAAAAAGAAGTAAAATTAACTATCAGTTCTGGTTGTTACAACCGCACTCATCATGTTACCGGACAAAATGATTCAAAGAAGAAAATAACCACATATAGACAACCAAAGGGCACTCATGGAGTCATATATGTTTTTATGTGTTGTATAATTTTCGTCATGCCTTTAACTTAAGGCTGATTTTAAAGTAGATATTGTCCTTTATCTTCTTGCAGTATCATTCGTTCCCAATACTGAGGTACCTATCGTAACTGAGAATACTGATATACAGCCTATACTTAATTGCTCTGGAATAACACAAACCAGTAAGTTGGATTAAATATTTTTTCTGTTGGTCTCAATATATAACAGATACAGGAAAATTCTTTCTAAGCTGATATGAACCTGAGGTTTTGAAACCCAAGCAAACTTTTCAAGATCCTCTTTTTTCCGTTGAAATAGACAGAAATTAATTTACCCATTGATCCTTCCTTTATTTTCTTAATGTTGAAAAACATGTCATAATAAGTCATCAGGAAAAATTTCAACAAGTTTTAATTATTATTTCCATTTTTATTATTCAGAAATAATAACAGTTTTAAAGAAATGAATAATCTAGAAGGGCTCAATTTCAGGCCAAATTTGATATTGCATATATCTCAGAAACTATGTTTTTAGATAATTAACAGGAAACTCTTAAAATGGTCGAAAATAACAATTACAAATCATAATCTACCATGGAACTGCACAACAAAAAACATTAAAAAAACAAAAGACAAACGTAAACAATGATAGAAACTCGAGATAGCCGGACTTGGTACCGGCACTAGCAAGAGATAGCCGTAGGTTTAAACCGGATTAAGGGTACCCAAACCTCCCCTTTCTCTATCCCGTTTCCCAAAAGTATAATAAACATGCTAATAAAACCCAATACAGGTAGACTACTAACTGCGCGATCACAATCTTGAGAAGGAAAGAAAAAAACGTAATTTAGAAATATGGTTCAAGGTGCACTCTTCGCTTTACTTGCTGGCTAGCTCAAGGAACCCAGTCACTCTGTCGCACTACCGAAGAAAAATCAAATACTTAACTTCCCTAAGGGTATGCTTATTTTTTATGTAAATATCTTGTTTTTTTAAACATTTAATTATTCCAAATGTCAGGTTCATAGCTCCTTAAGCGTCATTTCAGTGGTTCTGAAATTTACTAGACTGTATAAAATATTTCATGGCGGTTTTATTTTCGTGCTTCAACCTTTAACGCTAAAATAAACTACTCAATAATTTCTCTGTTTACCCTAGATAAATCACTGCTTTTGGGTCAACTGTATCCAGACAATAACAATTTTGACTCTACATTCAAGTAAAATGATGTCATAATATAAACTAGACAATTAAAAAGGCTTGATGCGAAGGCTCCTAATATTGAGGATAAGAACATGTGTATTATCTGCATCAAATGCAATATGTAAATTAATAGACAAATTGTGTATCTAAAAATATCTCTGTTGTCTATAGTGAGGTGGAAAAGTGAAGTGAACAGTAATATAAGACGCTACAATTCAGCTGGAACATATAAATATTACAGAATAAAACAACCAGCAACAGGAAAAAAATATATAAAGTTACAAACCTGAGATATATTACATTATTACATAAAAAGATAATCTATTTAAATAATTTCATTGGTTTAAAACGTGTTACCTGATATTCCATCAATTTTGATATTGTTTGATTAAAAACGATATTGACCGATTACGTCACGGATCCTAAAGTCACACAACTTTCAGCCAATCAGAAATGCCGTACTATAAGTATGGTCGATGAACCAAATCTTTCAAAGATAAACAAAATGGCGTTGGGAGTCTGTTTTTCTCTGCTGACATAAAAAGCCTTTTGAAAGCAGACTTATGGTGAAGATCTTATGGTGGCTTTGAGTTGTTATAACTCCCCTTTGGGTCGTTGTCTCTTTGACACATTCTCCGTTTCCCTTCTTTTTTCTATTCTATTTACAAATGATCGGAAGTATGAAAATGCGATTTACATCGGGGTATTTTGTAGTAGTTCTGCATTTTTCATCTTGTTTAGGAAGCTTATTTATAATTTGTCATGGCATGCATGGAAAGTCGGACCGAGTCATGCAAATTAAGTGGGTGTACTAATTGCTTTTATTTTATTTCATTTCATCATGTTCCTTTTTCGCTAGAAAAATCAAAAAACGGATACTGCCGATGTCTACTGAAATACATGATGACTCTTTACCAAAACCTTCGGGGAGTTTTGAGTTTGATTTTTCTTCCGTAGTGCGACAGTGTTTTACCAGCAGACTAGATTCCTTGAGCTAGCCGGCAGTTTTGCGGCGAGCACTCTTTGACCCTTCTTTCAAAATTGCGTTTTGTCATATGTTTTTTTCTGTTCCAAGATAGTGGTCATTGAGTTAGTAGTCTACCTGTTTTGGGTTTTATTCGCATGTCTATGTACTATAGGGAAACGGGATAGAGAAGGGGAGGTTTGGGTACCCATAAACCGGTTTAACCCTACCACTTTGTTAGTGCCGGTACCAAGTCCCGAGTTCCTTTCGTTATTTATGTTTGTCTCTTGTTTTCATTATTGTTTTTCTGGTGCAGTTTGCTTGTAAATTGTGGCATGTAGTTCCTGGCCATTGCAGGTGTTTGTTGTTATCCTGTTTTTGTAAATTTACTAATTCATGTGATAATACCTGTTAAAATTTGTCCAAAAAAATTGTGGACGCGAAGCAACAAATTTAATGAAGTATGATTCAGGGAATTGTAGAATCGAGTGAAGATGCTTGCATTTATGTATGCAGAAATGAGGATACTTAACAAAAATAATTACAAATTTACAACTAAAATTAAAATTTCACAATTTTACGTGAAAAAAATAAAATGATAGGTAGGTGTGGGACGAGTTTGACACTTGTCCAAGTCCAGGCCACTTTCTTGCTTTATTATATATTTATTTTTTTTTAATTTCATTTTTTAAATCAGTTCATAGTGTTTGACATCTACCTAATTCTCAAGTTATAAAAAAAACTTTGAAAAACCTCCCAATTTCTATATAAGCTAATTATTATGTGATAAAACAAAATACAAAAATACCGAAGTTGCATAAACAAACAGTAAATTCCGTTATGCTGTACACGTGTTTCAAGGAGCAACCTCTCATCAACAGCATTAAAATCAAATGATATGGAAAGACATAATCCAAAAGTAGTCCCAAAAGAAGAAGTCATTTCCAAAAATATCGAAATAGGAAGCCAAATCCAGTACAAAGGACATCTACCGAGTGCCATACATGGAATGAAGCCTCAGTATTTTTAGTGGTTAGAATTTTGAAAAAAAAACAGTAAATTTATAACACGCAAGGATTGTAACATTTTCATGTCGGACAAGTCTGACTATTGGGCTGATAAATACCCGCGGGGACCTCTGGTCCACCAGCAGTGGCATCGACCCAATGTTTCAAAATACAAAAAATACCGAAGTTGCATAAAAAAAGTAAATTTCGTTATGCTGTACACGTGTTTCAAGGAGTAACCTCTCATCAGCAGCATAAAAATCAAATAATATGGAAAGCCATAATCCAAAGTAGACCAAAAAGAAGTACTCATTTCCAAAAATATCGAAATATGAAGCCAAATCCAGTACTAAGGACATATACCGAGTGCCATACATGGAATGAAGCCTCAGTATTTTAAGTGGTTACAATTTTGACAAAAACAGTAAATTTATTTAACACGCAAGGTTACATTTTCATGTCAGACAAGTCTGACTATTGGGCTGGTGAATACCCGCGGGGACCTCTGGTCCACCAGCAGTGGCATCGATCCAATGGTTCAAAATACAAAAAATACCGAAGTTGCATAAAAAACTGTAAATTTCGTTATGCTGTACACGTGTTTCAAGGAGTAACCTCTCATCAGTAGCATTAAAATCAAGACCTAAACATTTCAATTTTAAACTTCGCCTCCGGCGTCAGTCAATATTGATTTTTAGGTCTATTAAACTCATATTGACCTCTACAAAAGACCATAATTGTATATTATTTAATTCCCTGTTGAATTATGCAAAATTGAAGTAAAAACAGATAAGAGAAGACTCCTTACTGTTTTTGTTTTATAAAATAAAGGAATAAATATAAGTGAACTAATATTTTTTGCACTCACTGTATTTACTCATTTTTTTCAGTTCAATCAGTAACAGGAGGACCTGACAAATCATCAAGCTCTGAACTGATGTCAAGTATTGAAATTTCACCTACGCCATGTTTTCTGTATGAGACGGTGAACATAACAAACATATACAACGTCACAGATGTAATCAACGCCACGTCTATAATCAACGTAACGGCCATGTTAAACCAGACTCAAACGGTTTCACTAATGGAAACAATTTATGCGACTATGTCGGTAGACTTTGTAAATACTATTAATATTACACAAACGATTAATGAAACATTATATTTTACTGTTACTAGTACACACATACATTTTATGTCATCAACATACGGTGTTACAGAAACCATCAGCGTACATTTTGCATCTACTGTGTATGATTCTAGTTGTCCATCAGTTGTCACCAGTAGAACTTATACCTATCTTTCGACAGATGACCCTATTCTTCTGGACGCTATTGCAAGTATGACTATGGAACTCACTGTAAATAAAAAGGAAACTAATTCTCATATAAGAACTTTAAGAAGTGCGTCAGACTACAGAATTTCGGCTCGTGTAATAGGAACAACTGGAATAGTATTATTAATTCTACCAGTTGTAATAATATTTTTGGCAGATTTACCAGCAGTTGTTCGTGCATCAGAATGCACGTTTAAAAGATTTCGTGATTCAAAAAATAATGCAACACAAAATCACACAAATAGCTAACTGTATAAATAAAATAAAACTCTCCTTAGAAAGATTTTATCTACTTTTTTTTACTTTCAGGAAATTTTTATCATTCTTATTTTACGACTGTATAATGTTTACACTTGATTCCTTACGACAGAACTACTATCTGTCCGGAAAAAGTGTTTACTTTCGACGTTTGCACAGCATTCAAAATTTATATTGTGACGTCGTCGCCACACGTGTGCCATAACAATGAAACAAGTTTAAATCTATTCACAAGTAACAGACATTAATAGTTCAAGATATAATGTACTTTCTACAAACTTTCTACAAAAGAATACGAACGCCATCTAGGGAACGACCTTTTGAGTTTTATCGGGGGAGGGCTGGGAACAAAATTCGAAAAAAACAGGATCGGAAACTTAATTCAATTCAATTCTATTCAATTTATTATCAACTTTATGGTCAATTATGAGCTAATGGCTAAAAACTAATAACGTACACAAATACATGAAATTATCAGGGAAAGGGAAGGCCTAAAAAAAATAACCAGGATCTTATATGAAGCAAGATCTTATTGGCGGAGCAAAAAAGTATTGCTTAATTCTAGTGAGAAAAAACATAATCAGTATCTTTATATAGGGGTTGAAATATAAACACTTAGCATCAATTTGTACTTTTTTCATGAGGTCGTCCTTATAATTGTCACGTGAAAAAAAAATTAATTGAAGTGGTACTTCCTAATAAGCTACAGTACTGTAGTCATGTTTTTAATATACACATATACTTGAAAATAAAAAAAACACAATAACCTCGTCAGTCATATACTAAGAGCTGTCCCCTTTTTTGTTTTGATTTGCTTTGTGTTTTTCCCCTCTTCTATACACTATTTAATTTGCTTTGTTTTTTTCACTTTTTGTTTGTTTTTTTGTGTTTTTAGTTAGCTTTTGCAAGCTTCTGATGCCCCCCTCCCCCCTTCTGATGGCAATCCTCGGGAAATAATCAGATATCTATTACATAAAAGGAAAAGGGTTACGGATACCATTGTATTGTCGATCATAATTGACCAGGCTTTTTTTTAACTTAACCCCCCTCCCCAATATAAAAAACGCAAATTGAAAACGCATTTTCTGAAAAAGGGACCCGCCTATAAAATTTTCTTTTGTACACACGTACTTCAAAGTCTCTTTAAAGACCTCGATAATACTTGTAAAACGTTTTTTTTCTAAATCTTAAAATATAGTGTAACTTGTGATAGTTCATCTTCATACTATAGGTAAACAAATATAAAACAATCCTAGAAAAAAAATACTACTGGTTCCTGGAAGATCCTTGTTTAAACATGGTTTGTTTTACAGTAGACTCACTCGGGGGTGGGGGTGGGGTCGGGATGCCGTGATTAGATGTTTTTAAGTTTGGGATTTCGGGTTTTTTTTATGTAAGCCCAGGAATTCGGGAAATAATTCCACCGGGTTTTCATGATTTCATCAGTCTTGAAGTTTCTTCGTAATTTGGGATTTAGGGAATTAGAAAAAATAAAGTTAGGATGCCGGGATGAGACCCATCCACCCCCTTACTCACTGATTAAGATAGTGTTATAAGTTATCAGTCAAAGTAATACGTTTTATTTTTTAAAAAAAATAACTTTACAAATAGATTTATGTTTTCTTTGTTTTCTGCTCAATTTTCGATGTTGCTTTCCGTACTTACATTTGAACATGTACATAGTATTTTTTTATAGATTGACGTTTTTAAATTTTTTTCTTAACCAATAGAAATATTTCAACTAGAGGCTCACATGAGCCTGTATCGCTCACCTGGTCACTGGTTTTATTCATTGTCACCTATAGACCACCAATTCATACTATAAATCAGTTCAGCAGATCTTTGGATGAGGTACAAACTTAAAATCACAAACTTTGGAAGGGATCTCCCAAAGACAATTGTAACCAAGTTAGGTTCCAATTGGCTCAGTAGGTACAGAGGAGAAGACATTTGAATGCATTTCCCATAGAGTCCCTATGTTAAATTATGTTCCACGCTGGCGGCCATCTTGGATGATGTAAGAACGTAAAAATCACAAACTTTAAAGGGGACAACCCAAGGACTATTATGACCAAGTTTGGTTCAATTTGGCTTGGTAGTTTCAGAGGAGAAGATCTTTGGATGCATTTCCCATAGGGTCCCTATGTTAAACTATGTTCCCTGCTGGCGGCCATCTTGAATGAACATAAAAATCACAAACTTTGAAGGAAAACATCTAAAGACTATTGTAACCAAGTTTGGTTCCAACTGGCTCAGTGGGTTCAGAGGAGAAGACATTTGAATGCATTTCCAATAGGGTCCCTATATTAAACTGTGCTCCATGCTGGCAGCCGTCTTGGATGAGGTACAAACGCAAAAATCACCAACTTTAAAGGGGACCACCCAAGGACTATTGTGACAAAATTTGGTCCCCTTGGCTCAGTGGTTTCTGAGGAGAAATTCTTTGAATGCATTTCCCATAGGGTACTATGTTAAACTATCTTCCCCGCTGGTGGCCATCTTGGATGAGATGCGAACCTGCTGGACATATGTAGAAATTGTAGTTCTGGAAAACCTCAACACTTTTGCAATTCACATTTAACCTTTATCTCAAACAGTTTTGAAATAAAAGTAAAAACGTTCTAAATTGTGAAAATTCAAAGAAAAAGCGACAATATTTCCTATGTGGGTTGTCAGATTTTCTTCAAAATTGCAATACATGTAGATCTTACTATGCTGACCATTTTTGTTATACAAACTTCACTTCTATCCTCTATCAATTTCAATATATAAAACCAGAAGTAACGAAAAACTGAAAATTTTACGGAAAAGGGGCAATAACTCCAAGACGGGTAAACGGATATTCTCCAAAATTGCAGGGCAGGTAGATCTCATCATGCTGATCATTTCCGTATGTCAGATTTTTGAAATCTATAATGGTTTTCTAGTAATTTGCAAAAAACTGCAATTTACCCCTATGTTCTATTTTTAGTAACAGCGGCCATGTTGTTTGGTCTACGGACATAAAAATCACAAACTTAAAAGAGCATACCCTGGTGATGATTCAGGCCAAGTTTGGTTAGTATTGCCTCAGTAGTTTCAGAGGAGAAGATCTTTGAATAAAAGTTAACGGACGGACGGACGGACGACGGACGCCGAGTAATGGCAAAAGCTCACATGGCCTTTGGCCAAGTGAGCTAAAAATGAACATCAACACAACCGTTTTCTAGAATGTGAAATTTCTTGTGATTTTCATAGATCTCGACGATTAGGGTTCAATATATACGATTTCTAAGAGCCAAATTACTCCATAAGTAACGGAAGTGATTTCACAAAGAGGGAGGGGGAAGAAAAATGGTCGCAAACATAAAACTCTTTCAAAAACATATTATGATATAAAATCAACTAAAATAAGTAAATGTGTCATGTTTTGAACTTCTGTCAGAGTTTTCTCACTATGGAGGAATAAAATCATAACACGATAATACTAAAGGTCAGACTTGCGAAACGTACCTGATTTTATAGTATCACAGGAACACCTGAGGTGGCAGATACTATTTTGTTAAATAAAAGTTAAATTGTGTCATGTTGGATTCTTTTTTTATACATTCAACTATCTATTTAGGGAGCAGTCATTATTTATCAGGTGGAAGGGTTGGGAAATTTTAGGGAGTGTTGAATTTTTTTCTAACTTGGATGGGGGGTGAAAATAAAATTAAGGTCTTATTGGGAGGGTCAAAATTTGTGTGGATTAGTAAAACCATGTCCTTTTTACATTTTTGAAATGATTTTTCCAATTCCTAAAACAATCTTATTTAAAAGAACTTTCATAGTGTTTCAAGTTAAGTTCATTTTCTTCTACTTGAAATTTACATGGAAACATCGTCCTTTCACTCTCTATTGTTTATACTTCAATTTGCTTGCTTTTGTAATTTTTTTATATTAAAAGGATGAGTTTGAAATAGTTTGATTTTACTAGTAGATTTATAGGAAAACAAATAATTATACATATGTCTATCATAGTTTTTGATCTACATAGTGTAGTCAGATTAGCTAAAAGTAAAAAGAACTCCAACATTGAATAAAAACTACTCGGGAACATGATATAGATCATGGATTGAGAATATGAACGACAACCAGAGGATAAGAAAAAGAAGGGAAACGGGGAATGTGCCAAAGAGACAACGACCCCAAGGGGAGCAATAACAACTCAAAGCCACCATAAGATCTTCAATGAACGGTGAGGAAACCCCACACCCAACGGTAGGTCGGAGTTGGCCCCTAAATAAAAGAGTAATCAAGTTCAGCGAAATAAGCATCTTCCTAGACTCCGATAGACATAAAGTGAACTAACTAGAAAACAGACAAGACACACAAAGGCTTAATAAATTTCCTGACTTAAGACAGGCGCAAACCTAAAAGTAAACTGCCATCTCCTGCATTCATTGCTCATGTTGTTTGACACATCCATTTTCTTTTGTTGTCCTTTTGTGTTTTTGGTTTGTTTTGTTCCACAGTTGTGGTTTTCTTTGTTTTACATTTACCGCAAGTCCATATATATTTCATTAGGCATAAAATTCATGCTTTTTTACAATGGGAGGGTTAAAATTTTGAAATGAACTTTGGGGGGTCAAAATTTCAATTTTAGACATACAGGGAGGGTCAAAATCTTAGTCAAAGTTTTGTGAAAAAATTTCCCAACTTCCCCTTCAAATGAGTAATGACTACTCCTTTACATTAACAAGTTTTGCGTGTTTTCAAGTATATATATCTTCATTCTTAACATAAATCATACAAAAGAAGTATTTCAGAGTTATCAAAAATATAAAAATTATGCTTGCTTAAAACTAAGCACAAAAGATCGGTCGAAATTTGACCCTGTTTACAGACTGACAGATATGATCAGGGCAAATGATTGCTACAAGTGAATGGAAGATAGTCGATAGTTCAATAAATATGGATTGAAAAAATCACCAGTGACATGCCTCTCATCCAGGAAAATTTTTTGTGAATTTTGTTGGGAGAAAAAAATGGGTTTTGACTTTCATCAAAAGTGGCACTTATTTAGACCCCTAGGAATTTTCCTATGTAACAATGTGGAATCTACAAGTGTCATGCACTGAAAAAATTCAAAATGATGCCAGTCCTCAATGAATGTAAGGAATAGGGTTTGGTTTTGGTAGAAGATTTAAACATATTTTTTCATATGGTCCAATGTTAAACCAAGACCCTTGGTGGTGCCCTATATGGTGACTTTTTGATCAGCACCAAAATCACAAACTTTCATGGTGTCATGACAATGAGCATTTGTGTAAAGTTTGGTTTCATTTTGCCTTGCGATTGCAGAGGAACAGATTTTAACATGTTCTCTCCATAGGCTCCAATGTTAAACTAGGATCCACGCAGGCGGCCATCTTGATTTCTAAGCGACATCAAAATCATAGTCTCATGCCATCATGCCAATACACATTTGTGTAAAGTTTGGTTTCATTTGGCCATGCGAAATCCAACAAAAAGATTTTAACATGTTTTCCCATAGGGTATAATGTTAAACTAAGATCCATGGCAGTGGCTGTCTTGAATTTCCTATCGGCACCAAAAACACAGACTTTCATCCCATCATGCCAGTGAACATTTGTGTGAAGTTTTGTTCATTTGTTCAAGTGGTTTCTGAGAAGATGGACTGTAAATGAAAAGCTTATGACACCAGTATTAACAATGGACAGACGGACAGACGCAAAGTGATTGCAAAAGCAGCTTGATGAGCTAGCAATTTAATTATGGAAAAAAGCTTTTCGAAAAATGAATGTATTCTTTGAATTTGAAAAAAAAGTGTTGTGATCAAATGAGAAATTGTTCAGTCAAGTGGCAGAAATTTATACAGGGCAGATGCCCTGTATTAAAATCAATACAGGGCAAATGCCCTGTATAAATGAATCGGCCATATTGGTTTAGTTACACTCTGTTTTCTGTGTTTCTCGCATATGTTAACTTTTTTTTGTCTATTGATTTGAATTACTGAGAGTGAGAATATAAAATAATAACAGCACAGCAAATATTTCCTTTGATAATGTTCCAAATATTAACACTGTGCTATACAGTTATATAGTACTTGTCAGCAGGAGAATAGTACTCATCAGCCGCATCCCGTTTCAGCTTGTACGACTGACACCACACCAGATCAAAGGGATTTGTAAACAACATGATAGTGCAATAATTTTTTCTACAAGTTGAAAATTCAATAGAAATCTTTTTTATACTGTCTTGACTTTGTAATATCGAAATTTTCATGCTGTAATTAAGATTGGTCACGATATTGCCTTAAATTTTAAGTCATCAGTTAATAAAGGTGTCATAAAATGGGAATTTTCATATTAATCCTGTATAATGTCCTCGTACAGTCGTATTGGGTTTCGATCACCTGTACTGGCCCTCGGCTTCGCCTCGGGCCAATACAGGTGACCTCAACCCAATACGACTGTACTTGGACATTATACAGGATTAATATGAAAATATCCATTTAATAACACTATAATATAACTCAATGAATTAGGATGTGCAATATAAGCAGATATGAATTGCATAATTCCATAAAAAGGTCCTCAATGTTTTCCATGTTAATATAGAAATACATTGTGTATAAGTCAATCATCAGTCCTGTGCAAATAAAAACTGGATATGATTAGCTGAAGTTCATATAAAATGTCCTGGTTTCCAATATACATGTAAATACTGTACAAGATACATATAATTACGTTGTAAAATCATTACTTTGTCTCTTTTGAAAGCAATGTTTTATACTTCCATTATATTTATTATTTAATACGTTAAAATAGTTTTGTATCTGTTCTGATGTTAGTTATTGTTTGTATAATAACTGTTCGTTTCACAGCATTACAATGACAACAGCATTATACTTGTCAGCTAACATTGTATTTCTATTTCATGTAGACCCATTCATCTCATGTAACTTTCAAATTCATTGTACATGTTATGGACTTGTGCAATTATTCAATATGTAGAGGTGGTCAGTGGTAAATGCATTGTCTGTCAATTTCAGTGCAGGAATTTAACATTTATTACACACACAATATACAACAGCAGACAAATCAACACTTTAAAGTATATCACTTGAGAAATATTATAGGTTACAATAAACCAAATAATTGCCTTCGGAACGCATCTAGCTTTTGAACACGGAACGCATCTAGCTTTTGAACACAACATTTCATTCAGAATAAAGCAATAGATCATCTACGATTGGTTGATAATGAAATGAAGTATTTAAAAATAAAACTGAATAATGTATAGTCAGTTGAAATATTACAATTTGATTGATTTTCGTTATTCTACCCCTGACCATCATATGTGATATTTTTATGCTTAGGGTGGGGATTTGAAAATTTTCGTTTTTTGAATATCACCTCTTTTGAGCCTCAAATTAAACCCAGAAACCATGGGAACCCCTATTTTTCATTTTAATAAAATAAAGGTCTTTATATGTAGTTTTCATTTTCTGGGCACCCGAGCATAAAATTAACCTACATCTATTTTTAGAATTTTGTTGAAAAGGGGAACCCCCATACGGAAATAACATTAGAAAGTATTTGGTTTATTGTAACCTAAATCACTAACATACAATGTCATTTAGAATATATATACATGTACAAGTACAATCTGTACAAATATCAGTCTATTGAGTGTTTTATATCCTTTTAAGCATAAACAGTGCAAATTTCAAAAAAAAAAATTACAATGTATTTGTTAGTTTTATCTAATGCACAAAGAAATAAAGTCTGAATTAGCAAATTATATGTAAAGATTGCATTCCAAGCAACTATTAGAAACAAATTAACAAGATCGTATGCTATACAGATTTCAAATACAGTATTTCTGAATATTTGTATCAAATTGACAATATTTTTCACTGCTAAAAGGTCACTTTCTGTAAAATCAAAACATTAGTTTAGCAGAAAAAGTTTTTTTTTTTCTAAAAAATTTAGTTTCCAGGTTTAGTTTCTATGACAACCAAAACTTCCACTATCCATTACAACCAATTTCAGACCACCTTTCAAAAAAATTTTGGGCAGGGGTTCCCTTTATAATCTAAGTTAAAGATATTGCTGAAATTAAAACACTGCAAGACCCCTCTAAAACTAATTTAGGCAGGTGTTCCACTTATAATCTAGATTATACATATTGCTGAAACCCAAACATAACATGTAGCAGAATGCTTTTTTAATCTACAATTTCAGTTTTCTGGTTTGGTTTCCATGGCAACTGAAAGCTGGACTATCCATTACAACCCCTTTCTGACCTGACCTTTCAAAAAACATTTGGGCAGAGGTTCCCCTTATAATCTAGGTGATACAAATATTGCGGAAAAGAAGACATGTATGAAAATATGACCCGGATCTGCCGGAACTAAATTTTACAGGGGTCTATCCAAGGACCATTGTGACTAGATTTGGTTCTTATTGAATCCTTGCCGTCGGCCATCTTGGATGAGGTGCAAACCTGACGGACATAACTTTTAAAGGCGACCACCCAAGGACTATTGTGATGACAATTGGTTCTAATTGGTCAAGTGGTTTCAGAGGAGAAGATCTTTGAAAAAATTCCCATAGGGCGCAATGGTAAATAACTATGTTTCCTGCTGGCGGCCATCTTGGATATGACCTGCACCCGCAGGACATAATTTTCACAGGGATGCATCCAAGGACCATTGTGACTAAGTTTGGTTCCAATTGGCAAAGTAGTGTCAGAGGAGCAGATCTTTGAATGTGTTTTCCCATAGGATCCAATGTTAAACCATAGTCCTCGCTGGCGGCCATCTGGAATGAAATGCAAACCTGAAGGACATAACTTTAAAAAGCAACACTTGAGGAATATTGTGATGACATTTGGTTCTAATTGGTAAAGTGGTTTCAGAGGAGAAGATCTTTGAAAAAATTTCCATAGGGTGCAATGTTAAACTATGTTTCCCGCTGGCGGCCATCTTGGATGAGGTACGTACCTGCCGGACATATGTAAATGTAGTCCTTGACATTTTTGCAATTAAAACTTAACCTCTATCTTGAATAGTTTTTGAAATATACGACAAAATATATAAAAATCGTAAAAATTTGGCAAGAAAAGGGCAATAACTTCTATATTGGTACTCAGATTTTCTGCAAAATTGCAGGGTATGTAGATCTTGATATGCTCAACATTTTTGTAATTTGGACTTAACCTCTATCTTCTACCATTTTTCATGTATAAGACGAAAAGTACAAAAATTTAGAAAATTTTGCGGAAAAAGGGCAATAACTCCAAGATCAGTTTCGGATTTTCTTCAAAATTGCAGGGTGGGTAGATCTTGTCATGCTGATCAGTTTTATTCTGTCAGATTTTTGATATCTGTAATGGCTTTTGAGTTATTTGCAACAAAACTGCAATTTACCCCTATGTTATATTTATAGTGACAGCAGCCATGTTGTTTGGTCCTCGGACTAATCGAACATAACTTTTAAACTACATACCCTGGTCATGATTCAGGTCAAGTTTGGTTCACATTGGCTGGGTAGGTGCAGAGGGGAAGATCTTTGAAAAAGTTGACAGACGGACGGACGGACGGACGACAGACGACGGACGCAAAGTGATAGCAAAAGCTCACATGGCCTTTTAGGCCAGGTGAGCTAATAATATTATATAATTCCTGTATGATACCGTCAAAATTTATCAATGAGGTAATGTTTGTTTTGCTTTCTTTTCGTGAAAATAAATGGTTTATTTGTTTGTTTTTTTTACAATTTTAAGAGCCATTACATCCATCGTGCAAGATGTTATATGTGTATTCCTATTTGGGTTCTGAACTACACATCATTCAATGCAGTCATGATGCAATCAAATCTGCACATTCAGATTTATAAATACATATAGATTTTTAGAACATCCATTGTATTCTTGTTAATGCAGTCATTCATACTGTCTTATAGAAACACACGTGCATCGTGTGGTCAGAGTCGCTTGATACTCTTTAAACGTGATAAATTATGTTTTAAATTTTTAGTTGTGAATCATTAAAATGGTTGTAAAATGGTTGTAAAATGTAAAATGGTTAATAGATATCAATCCCTTGTGGAAAAAATTGAAGTTTCGGGCCGAAATTTGATTCAAGATTCTATTTTTACATAATACGGGAATTATCATTCCCTTTTACTGTCTACAACCTAACAATCGCACCTTATTTGTAACATCTACGACTTGGCTTTTTTTCATTATTTTTTTTTTTCAATATACCATGTAATGGTGAACGTTGATTTGATTGATTAACTGAATAATTGATCACTTAGACTTTTTTGGGCAATACCAAGACAACACAATTTAATGAAATCACTCAGATAGGAGCGTCACCCTAAACAGATTTTGATTTGCTGGAAAAGGGAAAAATTGGGTAGTTGGGAATTTACGCTTTATTACTGGCTCCTTAGGCTGTTCAGAACAAATAGAATGGATTATTATCTCCAATGAGTCTGATCTTTCCGTTATATGACCTGACTATCCCGCAACAAAAAAGGGTATTCCGTTATTCACTGCATGGGACACCCCAGTAATTAAATTTGAAATAAATAATTTTGTTTACTAATAAATTATTACATAAATATTTTCTATTATTCTTTCGATTAGGGAAACTGAAAGAGGATACATATTAATTTGGATAGTCTGTCGAGCGCTAATACACAAATTGCGGTGGAGGAAATCTTGCAATTTTGGCATGTCAAACTTCAATGTTCTGTATTTTTAACCATAATTCAACAAAATCAAAGTTACTGTGAAATTTCTGCAGATAGCAATTTCGGCAACTTATGTGTCTTCAGTGCAGATCAATTCAAAACATTCGGGGGGGTCTAAATATGTATATCAGCTGATATAGATGAATGGGGGTAAAAACAAAATTACCAAACATAGTTCCGAAAATCAGTTAATGAAATAGCTTCGCACGAAAGAGATGTTCCTTAGTTTTTAATTCTGATACTTAAGATTTCCAAACAGAATCGATATCGTATTTCTGGCTTACGCCAATGTATTGACTTCCGAGTTTGTAAATACCCTCGGGGAATTATGTATAACAAAAACCGAAGTTACTATGAATTTTGTTTCTGCATATGTATTTTATGTCTCTTAGGGCTGAACAAATCAAAACATTTGGAAATGCATAAACCGAAATATGTGAACATACTAATTGGATCTATATAGAAAACGCAATATCTATACAGAGCTATGCACGAGGAAGATACTGCCTAGTTTTAAAGAAATTTTTCTTAAATGTAAATATTACAACTTTTAAAAATGGGTTTTCGGGACAGCACCAAGATTACTTAAGATTCTAATCCGCACAAAGGTATATGGTTATTATACATGTGGCAAATTCAGCGTTTTTTGCGATGAGAAGGCAGGTAGATCTATTAAAAAGCTTTGTTAAAACTTTCGGTCAAAAACGTAAAAACATATGTTGACCCGAAAAAAAAACAACCAAAAAACCATCTCCCTTCTCTACGCCCTTCTATTAGGAAGACCAAAATTTCAAAATTACAAAATATAAGGTCAGAATTGCAAAAAAAAAACATATTGTTTTTGTTTAATGGTGGTAATTTGGAATGTAATGTTTTAGCGAAAACCTCTTTTTGTCTAAAAATGCATATGTTATAGTGAAAGACACTGAAATTCGAAAATCAAGAATTAACATATTTAAGCTCGGGTAATAAGTAAGCCCGATGTAAGTTTTACCAAAAGTAATGCTTATATCCAGAATTACAGTGCAATTTTTCCTTATTCCCTACCTAATTGATAGACGGGAATACCACTTTTTTTATAATCTGACACAAAAATTTTTATCTATTCTAAGATGTCCCCACATATATCATAACTCCTGAACATTGTGATTAATCTGTTATGGGTTACGGTGTGGATACCTTTGGGCAATTTAGTTTTCTAGCTAGCGTCAATTAAATTAGCTGATTATTTTAGGCTTGTTTCTTAGGTTTTTTTTAGTTTTTGTATTTTATGTTTGTTTGTATGTTGTTTTTTGCTTTGTTTTGTTTGTTTGTTTGTTTATTTTTGCATGTTTGTTTTTTTTAATATGTCACTCACGGGATTTGGCCTCAGGGCTTTTTTTACTGATGTTGAAAAGGTCACGACAATACAACAAAAATACATGCAAAAATTATAAAACTATTAACTTGAACAAAATTTAGGCACTTACCATTTTATTAGGGGGGTGCTCGTTTTTTTTTTACAAACAAAATTCTGTCCCCTATTTTGCCAATAAAAATTCTGTGAGCAGCATCTTGGTAGAAAAATAACGTAGCCCTCACTTTGTCAATTAGATAAACCACTGATTAATCATAATTTCTTAGCATACAGTGTATATGGAGAAAGATAATCAGCCCTGCAAAAACATCCCCCAGCTCGGGTGAAAATCCCAGCCCCCTGAAAAATCGAATGGTCCATGCCTTAGTTAATGACAAAAATACTAGACAATTCATAGTGATTCAAGTTGTTCCAAAACTAAATATTCCTCTAAATGCAGATTTTATCTCACCAACCCCAGTATGCCTCAACACGCAGATTTTATCTCAAAGATAGTTTAAGGCAGTACAAATTTTAAATAGAAAATGCAGTCCCATTGGGATATGGCCGAAGGGTACTAAATTGGTACGGATTTGCCATTTTAGAGAAAATGAGTGTATGAACGTGCCGAAAATGAAAACAGTTCTGGTGTTATTTGGGAATTCCATGGTTGCTCGTTGTCTTTCCTATTTTCAGAAATCCTAGTTATATTACGGGATTTTTTTATTATTTTTTCTTTACTATCTCTAAACGTGCA
>MJUU01033222.1:28844-39033 GCA_002080025.1 Modiolus philippinarum | reverse complement strand
GTCATTGATTTGGCCTATTTTGGGCAATTGTTGGGAATTTTTACCATCACGTTTTCTGTCAAAAATCCAAATTGTTAGATCTAGTGAATCTGTAAAGCATAGGTCCGTGATGACATAAGAAAGTCTTGTAAGAAATGTTACTTTTTTTGTCAAATAGGGTCTGTAAGTCTCGTCATGTGACTCACGAGAATCCTCGATATACAGGCAATTTTAAAACGTTTCCCGCCAAAACATGACGTCTGAGGATTATGACGTAAAATTTTTGTGTGAAACGTCATATATCTTTGTTTAAAATGTAACTTCCGGGTACAATTTTTGATCCCGGAAGTTCCAAAATTGTACGAGACTTACAAACCCTGTTCAAGGCATCGTAAAATCTGTAAAATTCATCATTTCATTTTTAAATTGTTGGGCAATTATATATTTAAGAATTTAGAAAAGAAATGATATGAATAAGATGCCTACTTTTCTTGACAAAAAAAAAAGATTTCTATTACCCATTCCTCAAAATTCGAAATCTATGGTCAAATCTGGTCAATTTTTTCATTTCTCGAAAATTACTGGTCGTAAATACATATTTTTTGACACAATTTTGGAAAATAATTGATTATGTAATATAAACCAATAAAAATATCATTCATAAGGAAAGTTTAAAGAATAAGTCATAAACCGACACTGACATAAACCGAGACTGAAACATCAGGAGAATGCATCTTTTAGGAATTCACCCTTTTTACTTAAGGAATTTCCTTGTTCCCCTTTATGTCTCAGTATTCGTTTGTCGAGGGGGCTTACGATCCATGCATACGGGTTAATTCTCTTTGTTCTGGTAATATGACATCTTCCCAAGTATAGTATCTGAGACCCATTCCTTCCTCTAAAACCCTTGACAGATTTGGCGTATATTATCTGGGTTTCTTCTCTACACAAGAAGGAAATTGGTGAGACAATAAAATCAATCAAAATTTGTTAAGACGGATTCTCATTGGGTCGCCTTTTTGTATTTGAACAAGAGAATTAGCCCTGGAAATATAAATGACGTCCGTCCCAGTCTAAGTCGCTTACTTAGTTGCCTAGCTCTGTGAAGAGAAGCAGCCCAAGAAATGTAATCCAAATCTGGCAAGGGTTTGTGGGGAAGGACATATGATCTTCAGACTCTTTATTTTGGAAGATGGTAATATGATTGTACACGAAGAAATAAGACATGTTTTAATTGTAAATTTTATTAATCAATTTCATTTTCATTAGGAATGAATAAATTCAATGGGCCTTAAAATTGTGTGAGACCCAACGCCATTTATCTTCACAAACAAATTCTATGATTATATATATTGGAATTCATAATTTTCAGATCAAAGAAGTTTTATGATCACAGGTTAATGAATAATAAAAAGACACGCAACAAGGCAATTAAAATAACAAAACGAACTATTACAATAAATTGGTCTAATTTCTGTACATTCAATATTGTTATGTAAATTGATGAAATTTTAATCCACTTGTGACCTTGAGGATTACATAATATTTTATAAAAAAAATGATAATTTACTAACTGCCTTGTCAGAAATACATATGTACAAAAACATTTCGAATACTTGAGTTAATCATGTTATCGCAAAATGCGATTTTGAAAGTCGGAAAATTGTACTGCAATATTCATCATGCTTACCCTTCAATTTAAAAAAGAACAAAATTTAAGCATCATTTCAATCTGCACTGATGAGATATAAGTTGTCGAAACGCGCATATGCAGAAAATAAATTGACGGTAACTTCGGTATTTTGTTATTTTTGTTATTTATACGAGTAAACAATGAAAGAATAGTGAGTAAATGCATATGAGACAAAGTTCAGTCTACAAATACATGGCAGAACCAAGCAACGGAACAACTCTTTTGCTGTTGTTCATTATTTTGAAGTCACAACTCATAGTAAAATCAAAACGGTCCCTACCACAGGTTTGAGTGGAATTTATTTCTAGATGCTGAATAACGCTATATCCATTTCTTTACTGTTCTCAACTACGGGATTGTCTACAAACATAAACTTATTCCCGAACTTATTCTTCAAATCAACTGATATCTGTCGAAAGACAAAAGCATTATAGTGTATCAAGCTAGTGGATGTAACAACTTAGACAAACACAGGGCACTTATAAAGTCGTTTTTACCTGAAATTATCACAAAACCTAGTCACATACAAGAAATTCTTCTTTAATTATTCACTGGAAGTAACTTCTAGTCAAACCATGTGCTCCGTGTTATAAACCTATACATACTAAGAGTATATTGTGTAAAATTTTATGGATTCAATGAAAAGTTGATATTCCAACATAACTTGACAATAAAATTAGTCATAGACATCTTACTTTTTACTCTCAAATATTTGCATGCAGTTCGTCATGATGACAACACGGCGGTTATAATACACGAATCACGTAGGAGCTGACGTTCCGGTTGTATATGTATACATTAACCGGAAATTCGTTTTTGATCGTAATTGTAGTATTAGAATAAATACACCTTATGCGTACGATGTTATTTTTCTTGTAAATGGCCGAGTAGTGACGATCGGAAGTTATCAATTAAACCTTATGTAAAACGTCATTACTTTGTAATATAGAAGTATGGCATACTAATACATGTCATACCTTTCCTAAAATATGTCAAACAAATTCAAAAATGGTTCCAAAAATCAAACAATACTTGTAGCAAAATTTATCCTTTGCCGAACAAAAACTTTTAAAACACAAACATATTGCACACTTTGGAAATTACTAACTTTAGTATGGATTCTTCAAACAACTATTTTATAAATTGTGGAAAAATAACTTGGGATGTGATGTTGTCTCCTTGACATTTACCCCCGTTTCTCTTCTTTTCCAATATTTGTAACAAAAAAATGTTACAAATCAAAATGGTGGTGCCATTGATATAGTTCATAGTCAACTACCAGTTCTACAAAACTTGAAAAGTTTTTCCGATGATTTTTTGTTCACAAGATATTCCATAGTATAACAGTGTCTAAGAATTCAATGTCCCATAACATCTATGAAATTGGACGAATCAAAACAATGGTGTAATATGATCTAGTTCATTTGATGACTAAAAATCACGAAAAAATGTTATGCAAATCTAGGTAGCAGTTTTTAAGGAATTTGGAAACATACAATATCTAAAGTTTTATTTTTTACCTAAGGAGTGTCTCCCTCGTGCAAAGATCTGTCCTTATTCTCTGTCATTTAGATCATGTTTGCAATTTGTTCCCGTCAGATTTCATATTTTTTATGTATATAGTCTTTCAACTGTTTTGAATAAACGTTCTTCCAAAAGTCAAATTCCGGAACGTTTCGGCTATTAGAATGGCCGGTCAAAATGGTCAAACGGAGTAAAAATGGCGTCCCTGTATATGAGGGCAAACGGAATAAATTATTCTATCAATTAAAGTCATATGATAGGCGTTTATGATTGGGAAAAAGCTGAACATCAACATTTTACCCCAGGCGGGTCATTTCCAACTTATTTTAAGTCAAGAAAATGAATAGGAGAGTTCCTGGATTACGTTGAACTGACGTCGGAAACCAGTTTCCAGTAGATTTTGGGTAAGATGTCGACGATTACCCAAAAATTTGAAAGTGGAATATTGACTATTTTATCTGCACCGAGGAGACATAGGTTATCGAAATGGCCATCTGCATGAACTTAACTCAAGATTACTATGGTATTTACTTATTTCTTAACGAGTAAAGATCAAAATATTTGAAATATCATCTAAAAAACAACGGCAGTAGAATTCCGAAGAAACAAGGAAAGCGATGATCACAAAAATCGAAGTTTAAAGACATGGCAAAAACGGCAATATGGAAAATCGAAGACAAAACAAAGACAAAATAAGGACGTGGGACAGCCACAATGCACGGAAATAAAAAGATGACATTACATTAAACATATTTTATTCGCAAAAATAGTTTGCAAAAGGGATTGGACAAAAGTTATACAACATTATGTAACGTCCTCTCCCATACAATATAATATATATACATAATATAAATGGCGACATAAGTTAAACATACATTTTTAAAAATACAATTAAGTCACTATTGTGTGGTAACATTTGAAATAATAAATTAAATAAATAAAGAAAGAAAGAGGAGTGTACATATTTATGGAGAATCATGACAAAATTAAAACCGTTGAGTTCTTCTTATATAAGTATGCACTAGAGTAAAAATAAAACAATTTTCGTCATTTGACAGAGATTCATCCCCCGCTAGAATAAGTTGTATCGTAACATTACAAGACTGTAGACCTGAAAGAAGATTGCGCCGTGCTTCATTATATTTCGGACATTCGAAGAAGAAATGAATGGCGTCTTCATATGGACTGCCACAATTACAAGAGGGATTGAATACTAAGTTTACCCGAAACATATCTGATTTTAACAAACTGCACATATGGCGTAATCGTGTATGAACTATGTTAGTTTTTCGATCACCAAAATTAAAATATGCCGGTGATTTGTATAAATTTTTACTAAAACTATATAGTTTTAAATATACTAATACTACGAGAAAGCTTTACATCTTGATTTAATGCATTCCATTCACGAATAGTTGAATGGAAAAATGAATTTCTGGTTAGTTCTAAGCGAGAATCGGGAACAGTATAGTGCAAATTATTTCTTAAATTATAATTAGAAACTTCTCCAACTCTGGGTGGTAACAAATCGCAAAGATATGAGGGAGCTCTTTCGTTATGGATTAGATCAAACAAATTAAGTTTTCGTTTTCGTCTTCTGTCTGAGAGTAATTCCCAACCCGTTTCAAAGTACAAAGATTCACGACTGGCAAACATTGGTAACCCGGTTACAATACGTGCAGCTTCAAGTTGCATTTTCTCAAGCTTTTCAGTATAAGTTATACCACAACCATCCCAAAGTTCGCACGCATATTCCATTGTCGGTCTGATTAAAGTTAAATAAATTTGGTTTAAGACATCTCGCTTCAGGATGTATTTAAATTCACGCAGAACAGATAATTTCTTACCAGCTGACTAAATTATTTCGTTTATGTAAGTATGAAATTTACCGTTTGAATCAAAAATCACTCCTAAGTGTTTATGTGATGCAACAATATCTACATCTTCATTATCAAAAATTATATCAATAAGAGGGGATTCCTTTGATACGATAATACCATTGCTTTAGTTTTATTACAATTAAAGGTAACTAGCCAATCTTTTGCCCAATGATTAATTTGTTCTAAGTCGTTAGTTATCAAATAAAGAATTACATCTATAAATATCTCATAATTTTCATGTACAATACTGGATCCGGAAACAAGCACAGCTTATAAAAGCTCCGTCTCCATGTTAATATAACAATTATAAAATATAAATACATTATTTGATGCTCAATGTAATATATCAATATAACAGTGATTATTGCTATTGCATATGTTGACAATGAAGATAGGAAAAATATATGTGTAAATATATAAATATGTATAATAGAAGTAAAATTAAATAAATTATAATTGATATCTGAAAAAAAATGATACCAATATAGAAGGAATGAGAACAATAAAGAAGAAAACAGTAAATACAGGAAACTAGAAGTGCATATCAATAAAATCTTTTACTATTAATAATATACTTCTGAACTTGTAAAAATAACTGTTTGTTTTGTTCAAAACAGAAGAACCGAAAAGCAGAGTGTTTTCATCGAAATTTATTTGGAATGGTAGGGATAAAAATGTGTTGTTTCTCAATTGATTATAACGGCTACACCTAAGTAAATAGTGCGAAGTAGATTCAATGTTTCCACATACACAGTTTGGAGAGTCAATTAAATTTCGTGCATACAGATGTTCACAAAGGGAAGAGCAATTCATTCGTAGTCGGGCATGTAGCACCTGGCCCATACGATCTCCCACGTAATAGTATATAGGACGTTTATTTTGTTTTCTTAACCACTTGGTTGATCGGCAACCATATTTGGTATCATAGTTTGTAAATATGAAGGTGAAATTTATTTACCATTTTATGAAATAAAATTAACTTATGACCTGCTCGTCTATATTAGCCAATTGTTCCCAACCGGTCTCATCGTATAATTTCGTACGAGATGCGAGTTTTGTGCCACCCGTCACAATTCTAGCTGCTTCGAGCTGGACAGATTCTATTTTGTCAACAAGACTGTTGTTACTGTTATCCCACACAACGTCACCATACTCAAGTATTGGTCGTATATAGGAAAAATAGAGTTTTTCTAATGAGAACCTGTCAAGTATAAATCGATACTTTCTAAGAATATTTAATCTTCGATATGCCTTGTCGACAATAGAGTTGATATGATCATGCCATGATCCATTATTAGACAAAATAATCCCTAGATGTTTATGATGCGAGACTTCTTGTATCGGAATGGAGTCCATCTCAAGTACTGGATGGGCAGGTTATATTATTTAATTTGCGTGATATTGTCATAGTATTGGTTTTATGTGGATTAAAAGTAACCAACCATTTCCGAGCCCAATAATGGACAGTTTTAAGGTCCGAGTTAAGTATTTCAGCCGACGACACAGGATCTTCGACAATAAGGAAAATACTTGTGTCATCGGCGAAAAGCCTTATCCCAGCCTGAATTTCCACAACAATGTCGTTTATGAATAAAATAAACAATAAGGGTCCCAATATAGAACCTTGCGGTACTCCCGCTTTTATTTCAAGCCAGTTTGAATTTGAACCGTTTAAAACAACTCGTTGAAATCTACCAGATAAGTAGTTCTCTAGCCAATTTAGTAACTTGCCAGTAATTCCATATGTCCGCAATTTGAAAATAAGACCCCTATGCCATACACGGTCGAATGCTTTACTGATATCACAGAAAACAACCCTAAATTCTTTTCCACTGTCAAGAGCTTTCCCAATTTCATTCGATATATTTATAAGTTGATTAACAGCAGAATCACCACGAGTGAAACCTGATTGATAACGGGTAATTACAGAGTTTTTTAACAAAAAATTGTGCATATATTTATACACGCATCGTTCGAAACATTTTGATATGACACATAATAACGAGATAGGTCTATAGTTCATTACGTTACTAGGAGTACCCTTTTTAAAAACGGGCGTTACATTTGCCTTTTTCCAACAAGTTTGAAAAGTTTCAGATGCCAATGAAAGATTAAAAAGTTTACATAGAGGGTTACTCAATTCACGTACAGCTTCCGTTAGAAGACGAGGACTTATTCCATCTGGGCCTGAGGCCTTAGATGAATTTAATATAGATAGAACATCATTTACGTCACGCTCATTTAAAATTAGGTTTTCAAGTTTATGTACACTGTTGAAGGGAATATCTGGTAGTGCACTATTAGTTTCGTTTAATGCAGCTTGTGAAGCAAAATACTGATTGAACATATTAGCTTTCTCAAGTTCGTCGAAAATAAGGTTATTATCCTTCAATAAAGGGGGATACCATTGTGGGGAGATTTCATACCCGTTATAAGATTACATGTTTTCCACCAGGAACGGGAAGAAGAATTACATTCGGATAATTTTTTTATCAATAATTCTTGGTAATCGCTTTGCGCCTTACGTATTACAAGCCGTCAAAAATCAGTATGGACAAAGATCATTTGGCAGACACATAAACATTTGTACGTCAGCATTTTAATAAACCAATCACAATAAAATGACCTGCGCAAGCATTCTGAAGGTGAATCTACAGAACAAAGTCAAATACGATGAACCAATCACTAAAGAGAAATAATACGTAATGTCCTAACTGATGCACGTGCACAAAAGGGGGAAATCCAAATTCAAAGTACATGTATCTAAAAATAAATTAAATCAAATCTTACTATTTCTTTTAATCAAGTAAGTATAGAACACGAAATCAATCATACGTAAATATCGCGATTTGTAAGTATTGATCAATCATCCTGATTGATCAATACTTACAAATCTCGGTATTTACGTATCAAAATGGATTAATTTATAGGATTCTTACAATTTTTTTAAATGTCGCAATAGATCTAAACAGACACAGAGAGCGTCCTTAATTCCTTCTTTCAAATGTACGTGAACGCAATATGCGAGAAATATTAGCGGCATTTATATCAACATGAATTTTATTCAGTCTACAAGTTACAGGGATCACCATTTGATTTTCAGGGGGAGGGGCTTGGGCGATTTTGTAAATAAACAATTTAATTTTGGTGCCGGTGAAAATAAATATTCTTATCCTAATTTTAATGAAAATAAATAATTTAATTTTGATTCGAAGAATATTTTTTTTAATTGCAAATGGAAATAAATATTTTAATGTGACATTTGGTGAAAATAAATAATTTGTTCGAGATTTTCATGAAAATTATTAAATTTTCTGTGCAAAATCGCCCAAGCATCCCCATGAAAATTAAAAGGGTCGTCCCCTAAATTTTATGCCGCAACAGGTATATAACACAATGCATAGTCCCTCGCCTAGTCCGAATTCCTCTGCCTCTATGGTAAAAGTATTACCTATTTATCGTTTATCTTTTCTATTTGGATGTCTATTTTTTTTCTGTTGCCCAGTCCAGGTCAGCAGCAAGAATTAGAAAATTAAAGTCCAAATAGAAAAGATAAACGATAAATAGGTAATAATTTTACCATAGATGCAGAATTTGGCCTGGTCCTTCATGTCTTCTCAAATATATGCAAAATTAAAAAAAAAAAAAAAACGTCCTTCTCCAAATACAAATTTAACAATATGAATTAAACCTGAAATCACATAAGGAGTTGAAAACAAAATTAGTAACCCAAAAACAAGTATTGTTAATATGACGTTGGGATACCCGTTTCTTAATTACAAATAAAGGTAAAGATTTGTATCATGTATACTCATGACATCAACTCCTCATGATGGAGTAATGTGCTTTATTATTAAATAAATAGATTTATATATTTCCCCTGCTATCAACTACATCCGACAAAGCAAATGCATTTTTATCGATCATTTGTTTGTTTACTTAAAGTACACGTTTCATTGTTTTCTACTTCTAAACCGGGAGGTGTGCGTGTCTCTGAGTAGTTATTTAAATCGTGACGTAAGATGTTTGCTTGAAGTGGGAATTTCCAAGGTCATGTTTGCGCAGGTCAGTTAACTCGTCCATGCATTGTCCATACTGAATTTTGACGGCTTGTACATCACCTACTCTCAGGTCATTAAAAATATTCTTACAAATATTGTCAATATTGCTGTTTTATCAATATAAAAGTATTATCAATAGATTAACATAAAAACACTCTGTTTATCACACTCCCTCTGGTCCGAAAAAATGACATCCTTATCATTTACCTAGATACAAAATCTGAAATACAATTATCTGCTTACTAATCTCGATTCCCTGTAATCAGCTATAAAATCAAGCAATAACAGTCCATTATTTAAATACCCGAGGGCGTCAATCGTAGATTTGACGGTCAAAATGCAGTTTACAGGCGACGCGTAGCATACTGTCAAATCAAGATTGACGCCCTCGGGTATTCAAATAATGAACTGTTATCGCGATTGTAATGCAATTAAAAATCATTAATCGATTTCATGTTCTATTTTTAACTTGTGTATTTGTAACCATACAAGGAACCAGACTAAACAGGGAACCTTCCATGTCCCAGGTGTGTAGATGGTGGAATTGGCGGTCAGTTCTGACCAATCAAATCTTTCGTTATATAAATGTTGCATTACAATTCTTTTTGACATTCCTTTTTAAAGCTTCAAAATAATCGTCTGAGGTCATCGATTTTAACATTTTTTTTCAGCAATGTTTACTAGCTTCCTGCAATCTTTTTAATGAATAACCTGTCATCTTTCATCCGAACAGGCTTCTCTATCCCTCTTTGAACGTCTTTAGGTTTGTTCGTTTTGATACTCTGCACAGACATCACCATCACTCTCAGTAAATTCAGGTTGTTCAGGAAGTAACTCGTCAGGCATTTCAGCATCGCATTGTGGTAAAATTTGTCGTCAAAACTAACTACCGTACTTCTACCAACACTCTGTCATCATTTGTTATACTGTACCTCTCATTCTAGTGTCTTAGTTCTCTTTCTGTTTCATTTTGCCTTCTCCATGCTGGTGTTATTACCATTTTCGATGTTTGTTGACTGTTGTTAGTATCAAAATCACTTATAACATTATAC
>MJUU01033222.1:12991-28670 GCA_002080025.1 Modiolus philippinarum | reverse complement strand
GCCTTGATTATATAACCAAATATTGCGTTTCGCAGTTTTCAGAACATGTTTCTCACAGTTAAGATAGCCAACAACAGGGCAGTGATATCGGACTTGGTCCATTAAAGGTGGACCTACGGCCGTGTATGGGACAAAATTTACGTCATTAGTTAATATAAGATCGATAATGGACAAAGAATACTCGGAAAAATTTGTCGGTTCGTCAATTAATTGACGAAGACTATAACGAGAAATGATATCTTTTAACTTAGAATTATTTGGATTCTGCTGATTATCGTTAAAATCCCCAGTAAGTATGACGTAGTCGATACTGGCATCATCACATGCTCCTTCAATTGAATTATCAACAAGATTCCAAGTTTCATTTTCAGAGTTAGGAGGTATGTAAAATGTACCGTATAAAATTTTCTTCCCCTTTATTTTAAGCTGAACCCATAATGCTTCTAAATTTTGGAACTCTACATCAGGACGCCGGACTGCATAAATGTTATTGTTAATATACACTATAACGCCTCCCCCACTCTTGTGATGCCCTCCATCTCTTCGGAATGCTTTTTGAAAATTTTCTAAATGTAATGAATCGTCCGAATGCTTCGCATTGAGCCAAGTCTCAGTGAATGACATGATATCAAAGTCAGCATATTCAACACTGATAAGATCAAGCTTTGGTTGTAAACTCTGAACATTCAAGTGTATAAAAGATACTTGAGATGACAATGTCTCAAACAAACTTGATTCATCAGAAATATTCCAGGAATCATCAGCTGATGGTTGAACAGGTCCAGGATTAGGTTCAATGCCAGCCAACATAAGTAAGATTTGCAATATGAGTAGAATGAATGCAATATTAATATTAAATGTAAAATCAGAAATCAAAGATGGATTGAATTCATTTATATCATGAAAATCGTGACAATCGTGGCTTGAAAATAATAATACGTTATCAAAAAGAAGGAATAATAACACGGCAACACTAACTGCTTTTGCTCTATTAGTAGAGAACAATAATAAATATATACAATATAATTCAATTATTTCTAAGGTATGTTTAGTGTCTGCATGAAGTTTAGCATGGAAGAGGCCAACTCTCATTCTATACTCTTCTATTCCAATACCCATCATGTAACTCCTGACTGGTCCTGGAGAAAGTGAGAGTGGCCAAAACATATATCTCTTTTAACATACAATAAACATCGGATAAACCATACAATTATAAATAAAAAAGTCATGTACGTGTTCAAGTTTAAGTTCTAAGTCGTTATTTAGAACATCTTGAACAAGTAGTGAGTTTTGACTAGAATAGAACAACTAAGTGTCATCAGCAAATAATCTAGATAATGACGTGAGAGAATCGGAAATATCGTTTACATATATTAGAAAAAGCAGTGGTCCCAATACTGATCCTTGTGGTACACCTGCTGATACTATTTTTAATGGTGAAGTAGAGTTGTTTAAGGAAACTTTCTGTTTTCTATCGGAAATATAACTTTCGAACCACTTAAGAAGTTTGCCATGGATGCCATACGATTTTAATTTTATTAGGAATCCTTTGTGCCACACTCTATCAAACGCCTTAGATATATCATAAAAAAACAAACAACTGTTTTCATGATTATCTAAGGACAAACATATATTATGATATATTTCTATTAATTGATGAACAGTTGAATGACCAGGTATAAATCCTGACTAATATCTATATATCAAATCATTTGAGTAAATGAAATTATACAATTCTTTAAAAACAATTCTTTCAAAGACTTTACCCACAGATGACAACAAAGAAATTGGTCTGTAATTATGTAATTAGAGACTAAGGTTTTGTCTACTTTTTTGAACAAAGCCATGACATTTGCTTCTTTCCACTGTGACGGAAATTTTGAAAAGTTCAGGGACAAATTAAACAGCACTGCTAAAGGGTAACATATTGTATTGCAAGTATTTTTTATTCGCCCGTCTTTGACGGGACGTATTATGGTATACCGGTGTCCGTCCGTCCGTCTGTCCGTCCGTCCGTCCACACGTCGTACTCTAACTAGAGAACGCTCTGAACATTTTTTCTTGAAACTTTGCAGGATTGTTGGGTATGACGGAAGAAAGCTCCCTATCGTTTAATTCTGTCGTCGGATTTTTCGTTCCAGAGTTATGGGACTTTTATTATGTCCGTCCGTCCGTCTGTCCGTCCGTCCGTCCACACGTCGTACTCTAACTAGAGAACGCTCTGAACATTTTTCTTGAAACTTTGCAGGATTGTTGGGTATGACGGAAGAAAGCTCCCTATCGTTTTATTTTGTCGTCGGATTTTTCGTTCAAGAGTTATGGGACTTTTATTATTTGAAAAAAGCTTGAAATTGCAATTTTCGTCCACATGTCGTACTCTAACTAGAGAATGCTTTGATAATTTTTCTTGAAACTTTGCAGGATTGTTGGGCATGACGAGAGGAAGCTCCCTATCGTTTTATTTTGTCGATGGATTTTTCGTTCCACAGTTATAGTACTTTGATTATTTCAAAAAAGTATGAAATTGCAATTTCTGTCTACACATCGATATTCTTTTATTTTAAGACATCACTACCCCTTAAACAATATACATTTTTGACTGTTTAACATCAGATGAAATAATTGATATATATCGGAAGTCCCTTGTCATGTTTGTTCATATGGAGTTTTTAATTTCAAGAATCATTTAATCAATTTGCTTTAAAGTGGGGACGGGCGTATCATGCGCTCTTGGCGCAGCTGTTTATTAACATATGGTGGCTGATGTTGTCTAATCCAGACGCTTTACCTATTGTTAGGATCTGCAAGACATCACGTACTTGACTAGCTGATATATTGAAAATATCTTTTACATTATCAGTTCGAGGAAGAAAGTATGGGATATCCTTATCTCTATCATTAATAGAAGAAATCGAACAAAAATAGTCGTTCAGTAAACATGCTTTGTCAAAATCTCCGCTAATAAAATTTCAGAACAGAAATACTAGAGTCTGTGCCTCCCTGTTTAATAAGCTTTTTGATAAAAGACCAATAAGATTTAGGTTTATTAGCTGACATATCATCAAGTAAATTATTAACATTTAGGAAGAAATTTTCCTTCGCATATTTTTTCATATTATTTACATGATTTCGTTGTTTTTTATAATTTGAAACATGAACTGGATTTTGAGTTCGTTGAGCTCTTTTACGCATACGTTCACGCTTTCTAATCTCTAGACGTGGTTCCGAGTTGAACCAAACTTTATCCCTTGGTCTTATAGTAACCGTCTTCCTCGGAACACATTCAGAAATTAGACACAAAAACGTTTTTGTAAAATTGTCACAATTTTCATCAATATTAAGATCCGCATTTAAAACAACAGCCCAGTCAAAGTTTTCAATCATTTCATTACATTTCATGAAGTCTGCATGTTTATAATCCCATATTTTTCTCTTGAAAGCTTGTTTTTATTATGTGGAATATTCAGATAAATAATTGTAGCGTCATGGTCGCTTATTTCTCTATCTATATCGATTACGTGGGAGTCATTATAGTTACAGTCGTTTGACAGTATAACAGGGTCAAGTAAGGACTGACGTGTTTCGCAGGATCTAGCAGGTTCATTAATGACATTTCTTAATGCAAATAAGTTCATTATATCAAACAAAGTGTTATTTTCAACAGTTAAGAGATCAATATTTATATCACCTGTAATAACTAAGTAAGGCGAGATATCAAGAGCCTTTTCTATAGCCAATTGAAAATTTATCCAAAACGGAATAGTATCGTTTTTCTGTCTATATAACGTGCATAAAAGTAACTTTTATGATTGAAAATTAATTTCAAGCCATATAGTTTCACAGCCAAAGTCAAGGTCTTTCCTATGGATTGCATGGATACTATTCCTGACATAGACTAGGACACCACCCCGACCTATTTCTGTCGTTTCTAAATGGACAAATTAAATAGCCCTCTATTTCTAAGTATCTGTTGTCAACCGATGTATCAAGATGTGTTTCTGTAACACAAATAATATCGGCTTCACAAGAAACTCTTTCAATATAATCAACCTTATTGCGGACACTCCTAGCATTTAAATGAAATATCGAAAAATCATCATACTTCATCATTGGCCCTGGATTTTTTTCGACATCGTTAGTAGCAATAGAATAAATGTATATAAAACAAGTTTCAGCAACATATCAGAATAAAAATAAAAACATTTCACGAGCATTGCATGTAAACACTTGAAAAACAACATAAAAAATGCAAATAGATACAAATCTTTAAACAAAGCAATATAAACTTTTTTAGTAAATAAACAGTGTGATTTCATATAAAAGAGACCTATCGACACTCTATACATTTCTATATCATTACCCATTGTCTAGAAAGATTGGTGAAAATTGAGTTTGAATAGTGCATGATAAGTCTCTTACTACAAGTACGAAGAAATCAAAATGTACACTCCTGTTAAGTATATAAACAAGAAGAAGAAAGACAAACAGTATGTAAAGCATATACATATTAAATAAAAAGTAAATAAAGTATGGTAGAGTAAAACAAAAATGTAAAAAATGAATTACCTATGAACTCTCCTTTGAAATTTTCAAAAGGAACTGAGACACTAGAGGACCATGATATTTGGCCCGTAATGGAACAATACCTCGCATAAGATTGGTATTGTATAATATGTACAAAGAGTAATTGAAAATAAATACAAAAGACATGAATAAACTGAACTGGAATTTTTGCTGACATACTTAGTATGGAATTTTGATGAAACATATCTTATATTGTAGCTCAAAAAGTAGAGAACACCAATATGTTAAACTGTGTATCACTGACAAACATAAACATCACATTTGTGTACTCAAACACTACCATTCTTGTTTATCAATAACTGTATTATACCACGTGATGTTTGTTTTTCAATACAAATAAACTACGTCAGTCAAACCACTGCAACTTTCATTTTAAGGTCATAAACAATCTTGATAAAGGTTACGACGATTGTTAGTTTAAAATACTTGTAGACAAACAAAACAAAAAAAAAAAGAAAAATATTTATATAATATATATATATATAAGTGACGCACTAAGGCTGAAAGCGTCTATATTCTCCCAAGGATAAAAAGTATTCGAGTATTCCTGACACAATTTAAAGACCACGTGCTACCTGTTTATATACAACGTGGTCTGAGATAAATACTACATGGAAAAAAATTCAATTGCTTTTGCACTGGATAGAAAAAAAATAATAATGAGGATAATACTTTCGAAAAAATAAAGGTAAGGCGTCTACTAGCAAGGCATTTTCAAACGTTAAGAGAAAATTGAGAAAAACAAAACAAATCAAGGGGAAAATAAATTATATAAATTAATTAATTAATTAATTAATAAAAAGATGACATAAAGAACAAAGACACTCAGGGTGTGAACTCCCATGAAAACTGAGAATGACATCAGGTAGACCTGAAAGGTAGGCATGTCCTGCCCCACTAATGACACCCATCACACAATCAGTGAGGCTGATATTATTTTGGAATATCTGTAGTAACTTAATATTCCCCAGACAAAACAAATAAAATATTCATGATAATGTTACTTCTCTAACCCTCAAACAGTACCTAGGTAAAGTTTTCAAAAGCTTTCACGAATTTCTGTAGTATTCAAACATTTTTCAAGGACAAATCTGTAGCACAAACATTATTTCCGTGGAAAAAACTAAAATTTTACAGCATGGTATACAAGACAACACAAAAAACGAATGCACTGACAGTGTGAATTCCCATTAAATCGGTAGTGACATCCGGGCTCCTTAACCTGCGCGCATAGAATTTATTTATTGAAATTTGAATTAATTCCAGAAATAAAATTGCTGGACTGCATCAGCCTTGTATAGAATGAAATTTGGAGTCCTGTACAAACCTTGTATTGTACCGATGATCTTATTGTATTTCACATCCCTTGTCAGGTTGAGCGAGATTGACAAATTAGACCACTGCAATGAAATATCTGTAGGTATTGAATATTCTAACTTGATACATTTAAAGTACACAATAATTACGCAATAGTTTTATAATCAACCAACTAATGTATCGGACTAGAAAAAAAAACATGTGAATTTAAGCGCTTAAGCCAAAAGCGAAAAAAATACTTCATTTTCTCACTTAGTCTAGCAAAAAGCCCAAATCAAAAGAGTATTGTACTTCATTTTTGCACTTAGTCTATCAAAATAGAGTGTTATTGAGGCAAAAAATCCCAAAATATACTTGAATTCCGATAAAGTTTTTTAATAAAATATTTTGTAGAGAGATTTTCTGTACATCGTGGCAAAGAATATGAAGTTTTGGTTGATGTTCATCTACTCTTAATAATGTCTGGAATCCGACAAAGATCATATTGAACAGGAGTTGTAGATGCTTTTTTAAAACAAACTTGGAGAGTTTTGGGAGTCTAGGATGATGTTTATTTCGCTGAACTTGATTGCTCTTTATTTAGGGGCCAACTCCGACCTGCCGTTGGGTGTAGGGTTTCCTCACCGTTCATTGAAGTTTTATGGTGGCTTTGGGTTGTTATTACTCCCCTTTGGGTCGTTGTCTCTTTGACACATTCCCCGTTTCCCTTCTTTTTCCTATTATACAATTCTCATTAAACAGATGTTCATATTTCGGATTCAGCAAAGCATTTGCCATTGTCAAATCCCCAAGCATTTTTAATATGACCATCAATGCACATGCATCTTTCTGTCAAGCTTATGCAATGCTCTACCAATCATGAGTTAAAACAATGAAATCATATGCATATACATAAGAAACGGATTGGAATATATTGGCACGGGAAAATATATAAGCATTTCCATCCAATCTGGGCGTCAAATGCGCATTCATATAAGAAACATCTTCGAAAAAGAAATAAAAACCCTTATCCACTAAACAAAACATGTGTGAAAGCATATAAATCCCTATATAGACCATCACTGGAAAACATAAAAGATGACATTTTTCATTAAATTGAAATGGTTTAGAGAAGAACGATTAGGTTTGTAACAGATCATATAACATCTAGCGTTTTTCTGAGAAGCTTAGCCGACAGAGGATAAGATGTGAAACTTTTGATGTTATATGAAATCAATATTTCCAGCTTGCTCTTGCTCATTCAATGAATCGCGCAGACTCGTCTTATTGCTCAGAGAGTCCCGAACCGCTCTCATTTTAATTTTCATTCTTGTCAGATCCCCATCAGGCAACAATCAAGGCTTCAAAAAAGTCCGTCTCGTGCGATCATTAAAAAGTTTTTCAATAGCTATCATTCCCTTGTGGAAAAAGTTTCTTTCCGAACTGTGATTCAAGATTCGTTTTTACTTAGCACCGAGATGAATGTTCCTTTTCGCTGTCTACCACGTTTCAATGAAAATTGCTGTTGGACACTATCACAATGGACATTAGTAAGGAAATTAATGAAAGGAAATTGTACTAATTATACAATACCAGCGTTACTGGATCCAGAAACAAAGGATGAGTGGCAGTAAGACCCATTTTTGGCCCAAGATTTACCATGAAACTAAAAGTATACAAACAGATGTCTTATGTTCCTGAAACATTGAACAAATATAGGGCTTTATGAAAATGATAAAGCTTTTTTCCATATCAGTTTGATTCTCATGGTAATCAGTTAACTCAAAAGCTATATTTTTGGAAATAGTCAGAATTTCATAGATATTTGCTGTGTTTTGCACATTTTTGTGCTTTGAAAAATATGGGCACATCTGAATAACAACTTCATATTTAGTCAAAATGTGTAAAATGGTGAAATACATCATTTCTGAAAGTTTGAAGTTGTTGATTGCATGTGCCCCATGTTCACTTAAAAGAAAATTTGCTTTGAGAACATTCAAAATTGCAGATTTTCTGATTTTCTTTCAAAAAGACGGCTCCTTGTGATGTCACAATAACGTCAAAATGAAAGGAATTCGTATTATTATATGTTTTCTTTGTAGCCAGATGTAATAGTTAATATTTCCCATAAATATCACACTATTTTAAACAACTTGATTTTTTTGGGCCAAATATGGGTCTTATTGCCACTCATCCTTTACTTGTTCACGATGAAAAAGCAAAGGCTGAACTCCTGAACAAGTATTTTTGTTCTATTTCCTCGATTAACGATAGTAATCACACACCCCCAGATATGCCATTAAAATCGGATTCAGTTTTACACAACATAGTTATCAAGCAACAAGATGTTAAGGATCTTCTGCTTAACCTTAAAACTGGGAAAGCATGTGGAGATGGTGCTATTAGCCATCAAATGTTAAAAGCAACAGCACAAACTATTGATAAGCCATTATCAATTCTTTTTAATTTTTCATTGCGCAAGTGCAAATTTCCATCCAAATGGAAAATTGCTAGAGTAATGCCTCTATTCAAAAAAGAAAATAAGAGTATTCCGTCAAATTATAGACCATTCTCTCTTTTGAGTTGTATTGGTAAAGTTATGGAACGAGCTGTATACAAATACATTTATAATTATATTGTTAATCATTATCTTTTATGTTCTCATCAATCTGGTTTTCTTCGTGGACATTCCACAGTGTTTCAGTTACTAGAAATGTATCATCAGATATGTAAAAATGTCAACTGTTTTAATATTTTGTGACATATCGAAAGGTATGGCATGCTGGTTTGATATCAGAATTACGATCGTATGGGATTTCTGGTGACTTGTTGAGGTGGACCATTGACTATATTAGTAATAGAAAACAATACGTTTTTGTAAATAATGAGTGTAGTGAACAAAATGTGGTAAAGGCGGGAGTACCACAAGGTTCAGTGTTGGGTCCGTTACTTTTCTTATTGTATATAAATGATATAGCAGATAATTTAAATAATTTAGCACGCTTGTTTGCCGATGATACTTCTCTTGCTTACTCGGGGCAAAATTATGATGCTCTAGAATTAGAAATTAACAGTGACCTTCGTAAATTAAAAGAATGGGCGGATAGGTGGTTAGTTGATTTTAACCCACGTAAAAGTAAAGCCCTTGTTATTTCAAACAGAGATGTTCCTGATTTGAATATAATATTTGACAATGAACGTGTGGAAGTTGTCAATAATCTTAAGCATTTAGGTTTAACACTGTCATCTGATGGGAGCTGGACTACACATATTGATAATATTTCGAAATCAGCTTATAAACAAATAAATGTTCTCCGTAAATTAAAGTTTACTTTGTCTAAAAAGGCATTGTCTAATATTTATCTTACTTTTATTAGACCAGTGCTAGAGTATGCCTGTGAAGTGTGGGATGGTTGCTTTCAGAGGGATTCTGACAAATTAGAAAATATTCAATTAGAAGCTGCAAGAATAGTCACTGGTCTAACAAAATTTGCAAGCAAGGAATCTTTGTATTTCGAAACAGGTTGGGAAAGTCTGGCGGAGAGGAGGAAAAAACGAAAACTTACAGTATTTTATAAAATGCACAATAAATTATGCCCACCTTATCTGTATAATTGTTTACCGCCTTTCACATCAGATGCCAGTAGTTATGACCTAAGGAATAGTGGAAATTATTCAGTCCCCAGGTCCCGCTTGAGAACAGTGGAACGTTCCTTTGTGCCTTCTAGTGTATCCCTCTAGAATAGACTGGATTCGTCAGTTAGAAATTCTCCAACTTTATCATCGTTCAAACAACATATTAAATCTGATATTATAAAGGCACCAGCCTATTACGGGTATGGATCTAGGAAATTAAGTGTTTTACATACTCGGCTTAGACATCAATGTAGTACTTTAAACGCTGATTTAGCTCGAATTCATGTTATTAATAATATGCTCCGTATGAAGATGTTATACATTATTTCTTGGAATGTCCAAACTATCAAAATGAAAGAACACAACTCTTTGCTAAATTAAGCAATATTAATATTAACATTGAACTTTTATTATTTGGTAATGATGTTTTTTCAGATGAACAAAATTCTTAAATTTTTGAAAATGTACGTATTTACATTAGACAAACCAAAAGATTTTGAACAGGTCAAGTCAGAGATTATTTTAATACATTGTTATACTTTTGTTGCATTGTCTTGTTTGTTTGCACATGTATTTATAAATATATATATTTCTTTAGGGAGAGGGCTTTATCTCAGTTGTGATAACTGTTTGCCCAATCCTTTTGTATTTTTCAATAAAATATTATTAGATTAAAAAAATCACAATGGAAAGGGGGATTTGGTGTGTCATTAACCGGTTTAATCCATTTCTTTTGAATTGCCTGTAAGACCATGTCGCTGGACATTTTTCAGGTGGTTTTGGAAATGTTTTGTCTTTTTGCCCTTTAGATTTTGACTCTTGAAAATTCTCATTTCCTACTACAATTAGATTATTAAAAAGTTGACTGCATAGCATTGTTACATTTTGGTAGCGACTCTATACAGTCATTTAAATCAACAGTTACTTAATTCCAGTTAAATGTAAAGTTTTATCTTTTAAGATAATTCACTGAAGCACCATTTTACTTGAATTCACTGAAGCACCATTTTACTTGTTTACTTGTTTTGGCCGTGTCTTTGTAAATACTACTCTTTTGTTATTTCGGTATCCCTTTGTCCTTGTTTACAAAAATGTGTCAATAGCATGCGAAGAGAAGTGACAGTTTCTTTCACAAGATGAAGGTTATCAATAGACAATTGAAGAATCAAGAAAGTAACCACAATATTAAGAGATGCTGTCTTAATGTATCTTGCAAATGTATCTTGCAAATTCAAAGAAGAAGTTCAAACTATAACTCATGGTTTTGCAATTATAACAACTGTTCAAGTTACCTTGGACTATTCAAATCGTCACAATTTTCATGTTCTCTGGGCATGCACTGATGATAATATAATTTCATTCATTCTGCTTCGTATGGAAATCCCCGTATTTGATTGGTTACGAGTACTTCCAATCATTTCCATAACTGTGTTTTATCCGTCAGTAAAACTACAGCATTACGCGACTCATTAATTGACGACGACAAAAGTAAACAAAGACGGCGGAGTAATCCAAACTAGGAAATGGTGCATCATTCATTAATTTCATTACTTTATCTATCGTGACGACTTGCATTCCATTTATGAAATGTAATTATAAGTATTGAACACAATATTTTGTAGTTTTTTTGTCGTGTATGGACGGTAGCACATTTTTTACATGAAACGCTAGCGCGCTTCATTCACTAATGAAATGTGCTACGGTCCACCATTTTACACTCCAATAAAACTACAATATATTGCATTCAATTCTTAAATAAAATACTGGTACAAAAGTGTAAAAGTTGGACTACAGACTTGTTATGTCATAAATGAATGCGAGTTTAACTTAAGATTAAGACACCCTTTCCACTGTCCTGGCGAATCTTCGAAATAAGAGGTGCTCGATTTTTAAGACTTTAAAATGGAATTAAGAAATGAAGAAATACATTAAAAGATGGATAAAAAGGAGGTAATCTTTAGGTCTGAACGTAACGTCAGGTTAAAAAACCTGTTGCATTACTTGGTTGTGCATAGATTGTCTCATGTGCATTTACTCCATATCCTTTCGCTGTTTATTGAATGACTTGCTACAAGTCTTTATTAGTTTTCTTTATTATTTCAATTTGTCCATGAGAGATAAATCTATCACATCTATCAGGAAAGAAAAAGTAACTGCCATCAGAGATTGTATGTGAAATGATTACAAAAAAAGTTACGAGGGTGGAGTGGGGTTAGTAACAAATCTGGAGCTTTAGGTCTTGATGATGAGTGGTAGCTAGGAACAAGTATTTTGCGGTTGACATTTTGAGTAAAGATAGGGATAGGGGAAAGACCATTTAACTTGAAGGGGAGGGCTATGTTTTTTTTTCTAAAAAATATTTTGAGATGTGAAAAAATATTTTGGCTGTCAAAATGATGAAAAAAGAAATTTCTAAAGGAGGCTTGCTGTCCAAAAAAATAATGTTAATTTAAATAAAAAATATTTTGTTGATACACGTGAAAAAAATATAAAAAAAAATCTGTCCAGAAAGAAAAAAACATACCCCTCCCCCCTTCAGTATGAAGACAAAAAATCAGAAAGTTGATACAAGTCATTACTAGTTTGATTAAAACTATTGTAGAATTCAAAACGTTACAATATCAAATAAGATTAGTGTTTTACGTATAGGTCGCACTATGGCTTGTAGGTTAGACGATATGTTTTACACACTTCTCGGTATAGTCACGAATACTTGACGTGCGAACAGGGACAAACAAAAAACTCTTGGAATAGACAAAGATTAGTACGTTGATTGTTTCATGTCATGTCATAATCTAAAATCATCGTGGGTTATCACTACCCACATTCATTTTACAATCGGGTATTGATAACACATTCAATAGCTCAATCTTAGATAAATCTAAAACGATTGATGTACTTTACCAACAGGGAGCTAAAATTCTTCATTGTAGGCTTGTTTTAACAGGTAAGTATCATTTTAAACAGTAACTTTGGTGTTTTGTTATGTAAAACATATTGTCATTGAATGCTCATGCAGAAAACGCCAATGATTTTTTTTTCTTTTTCTAGTTTATTCATTCGGAACAATAAATCATAGTAGTAATGAACGAAAAATCTTTCAATTCGGAACCAAATCTACTCTCTGATTTTTTGCACTTGTTTATGTGTTATTACATAACAATAAAGTGTTGATTCTGATTTTTAAAAGTTTATCTGAGTATAACGAAGAAAACATATTTTAACCATACCAATTGACAGTATGTTTAAAAATGATGCAGAAGTGTTTTTAAGGTAACACGTTACGAAATGACATATGTTCCAATCTTCCCAATTTTTTCTACAGTGTTGCGTCTCTGCAAAATACATAGGAATATCAAATAAAAAACTGGGGTCACCATGCTTGTTTTTCTATAAAACGCAAGGAAAAATATGGATTTTTGGTGCAAAATTTACAAAGACAAAAAGGGAAAATCTAGAATTTAAGTCCGAAACTTTTAGTTTTTGCGACGTTTCTATATGTCAGAAAATACGAATGTTCACCGACAACTTACATGTTGTAAAGCTTGAAACCCTGAATCCAAACATGTATAGAAAAACATATGTCACCATCCTTGTTTTTGAGATACAGCACGTCAAACTTGGCTCACATGCCTAAAAATGTAAAAATACATGACGTTAATAAATGACGTTTTTCATATTTAAAAATGAATTCGTACTCGTAAATTCGACGTTTAGCTATTAAATTCGGTTTTAGTTTAGAGTTTTCATGATAAAATACAAGTGTCGAATACTGTGTTTTCAATTTATATGACTGAAGACCTTGAGGATGATTAAATAAGTTAATTCAGAGGCATTATATAACGTTAAACCATTCTTTTTTCTAAAACCCCTATTAATTTACCTTAATTATATTTGCTTTTTAAATATCTATATAATTTACAAATTTACACTATTAGACTTTCTATCAAAAAATAACTCAATTTCTTGATAAAAGACAGATATTTGAATCTGAATTAACAAATGACATGATATAATATTAGTGTACCCTATACAAATACATGGTAAAGTTAAGCAAAATGAACAACGCTTCTGTTGTTGTTCTTCATCTTGAATTGACCATGATGCCTTCGACTTTGAGCAAACACTCATGCCACATAGTGAATTCAAGACGGCCCAAGTTCCTGCTTGAAAGGCATTTTCTTGCTGGATGCTGAACATCTTTTGGTCAAGGATGCGGGGTCGTCAACAAACATAAATGACTTACAAACATTGTCACCCGTTGTCCTATAAAGAGACAAAAGACAATCCAACAATATTTTTTATTGTGTTTTTATTTTCTTGTGCAGTTCCTTGGTACATTGTGGCATATGAATATGTTTTTCGGCCAATGTAGGTGTTTCCTGTTATCTTTATATCAATATTTTGTCTGGTGTCTTCTATCACTGTAACGCAAACCAAAACTGATCTTACCTGTGTTACGGGTGTTCTGGGTGAGTACATCACTTGGATGTTTGAAATTCTCGATCACCGGAACGTTTATTTTGCGAATTGGGACGTGCTAAAACGCGGACTATTATGTAAGCCAACTTTTTCCGCGGGAAAATTCGAAAGATAAAAAACATCGCAACATTATATTGAATTATTATTTTTAGTCGAAAGGGTAAAACTATTCCCAAAATATTTTTTTTTAAGTTTTATATTCCAGGAAACAATGGCTCGAAACTTTCTACATTGGTTGCTAAAATTAAATACGACTCATTGGACATTTTCAGCTAGATTCACGGTCAGAATGGCATTTTATGTCTCAACCTGAGCACAGATAGCAAAATATGGTCATAATTATGAATAGCGACTATGTCGACAGCCATGAAATCTGCAAGAATAAGGTCAGAATGACATTTTATGACCCAACCCAATAAATAACAATATATGGTCAGAATTCTTCAACAGAATTTTATCATAGTTAAGAAATTTGCTTGTCTCAAGTAAACCATCCCATATACATCTAACCATTCAGGATCATTATTTTTCATTGCAACTTTTATCACAGCCAAGAAGTTTGAGCCATATTTTACATATTTCTATAGAAATACAACAGTTCTATAAAATTACTTCAATGCATTTTTTTCTTTCCTGATAAAATCACTACTGACAAACGTGATGTACTTTCATTTTCGCTAAACTGCAAGCACTTACATACATAATTAAATCTGACAGAAAATTAAGACCAACAGTGCTTCTTGTAATTAAGAAAATTTAATGTTTCGCAAAATATAGTGAGATGTCACATCGCAGTTTGAATAAAACAGATGTTTCCCGCACGTTTCGCATTTCCGGAACTTGCAATTCTCACGCCGGAAGTTAACATAGCGAAAACCGGAACCGGGACTTGCAGTTTTCATAGACTTTAAAATCTCATACGACAACGTCTTCCCGGATTTGACTACCGACTTTGACATTTTCCCGGATTGAATCACCCACAGTGTGACGGGTGCTGTTAACAGAGCAGGACATGCTTACCCTTCCGGAGCACCTGATGTCACTCTCAGTTTCACTGGAGTTCACAGTGTGAGTGCCTTTGTTCTGAATGTTGTGGTTTCTGGTTATTTGCTTTGTGTCTGTCTGGCGTCATTGTTTTTGTGTCTAACGTCATTGTTTTCTGTGTTCTCGTTTTTGCCCTGTCTTTGGACTTCGATTTTTGTAAATTTCACCCCTTTGTTCCTTCGGTATTCTACTGCCGTTGTTTTATAGTTTGATCCCTATATTGTCTGAGCGACATTAAATACCATGCACACAATTGTACATTTTTTTGTATGTCAACATTTATATGATTGTGAAATTTGGACAGAAATAAAAACCAAACATTTTGTTTAAGCTACGTTTAAAGTTATTGATTACATGCAATGTCCACACATCAATACATGTACTTTCCTATACTTATTGATTTAAAGTAAACTAAAGAAGACATACAAGTTATAAATTATTCTGCATTCAATCGATCAAATAAAAGGCTAAATTTAATAAAATTTTCAAGTGATGTCGTGGGTATTTAGTTAACTAAGATTTTCATATTTGTTTAGAAAAGATAAAAATATCATATATCACTTTGAAATCGAAAATTAAATTATACTACGCAATTCAGTGAATCTACATTGTGTGTAGAAAATTTGGTAGTTTGTTT
>MJUU01033222.1:0-11193 GCA_002080025.1 Modiolus philippinarum | reverse complement strand
GCCATGAAATCTGCTAGCCTCAGGTCAGAATGGCATTTTATGTCTCAACCTGAGCACAGATAGCCAAATATGGTCATAATTATGAATAGCGACTATGTCGACAGCCATGAAATCTGCAAGAATAAGGTCAGAATGACATTTTATGACCCAACCCAATAAATAACAATATATGGTCAGAATTCTTCAACAGAATTTTATCATAGTTAAGAAATTTGCTTGTCTCAAGTAAACCATCCCATATACATCTAACCATTCAGGGTCATTATTTTTCATTGCAACTTTTATCACAGCCAAGAAGTTTGAGCCATATTTTACATATTTCTATAGAAATACAACAGTTCTATAAAATTACTTCAATGCATTTTTTTCTTTCCTGATAAAATCACTACTGACAAACGTGATGTACTTTCATTTTCGCTAAACTACAAGCACTTACATACATAATTAAATCTGACAGAAAATTAAGACCAACAGTGCTTCTTGTAATTAAGAAAATTTAATGTTTCGCAAAATATAGTGAGATGTCACATCGCAGTTTGAATAAAACAGAGGTTTCCCGCACGTTTCGCATTTCCGGAACTTGCAATTCTCACGCCGGAAGTTAACATAGCGAAAACCGGAACCGGGACTTGCAGTTTTCATAGACTTTAAAATCTCATACGACAACGTCTTCCCGGATTTGACTACCGACTTTGACATTTTCCCGGATTGAATCACCCACAGTGTGACGGGTGCTGTTAACAGAGCAGGACATGCTTACCCTTCCGGAGCACCTGATGTCACTCTCAGTTTCACTGGAGTTCACAGTGTGAGTGCCTTTGTTCTGAATGTTGTGGTTTCTGGTTCTTTGCTTTGTGTCTGTCTGGCGTCATTGTTTTTGTGTCTAACGTCATTGTTTTCTGTGTTCTCGTTTTTGCCCTGTCTTTGGACTTCGATTTTTGTAAATTTCACCCCTTTGTTCCTTCGGTATTTTACTGCCGTTATTTTATAGTTTGATCTCTATATTGTCTGAGCGACATTAAATACCATGCACACAATTGTACATTTTTTTGTATGTCAACATTTATATGATTGTGAAATTTGGACAGAAATAAAAACCAAACATTTTGTTTAAGCTACGTTTAAAGTTATTGATTACATGCAATGTCCACACATCAATACATGTACTTTCTTATACATATTGATTTAAAGTAAACTAAAGAAGACGTACAAGTTATAAATTATTCTGCATTCAATCGATCAAATAAAAGGCTAAATTTAATAAAATTTTCAAGTAATGTCGTGGGTATTTAGTTAACTAAGATTTTCATATTTGTTTAGAAAAGATAAAAATATCATATATCACTTTGAAATCGAAAATTAAATTATACTACGCAATTCAGTGAATCTACATTGTGTGTAGAAAATTTGGTAGTTTGTTTAATGGATTCGACAACTTTGTTCATTTTTTAAAGTTGAATGTGGAGAGGAAAATTTTAACATGCACTGGATACAAATAAACGGTAACTAACTTCTGTGTAATATAATCTACGGTAAACTATTACATAGGGGAGGGTTTGGATCCAAGAAAACGAGTTTAAGCCCACCGCAATTTCTGCGCCTGTCCCAAGTAAGGAATATGTTGGTCATTTGCTTGTCCTTGTCTTCTTATAATATTATTATATTTTAGTTTCTTGATATTCGGGATATTGGATGTGGTTTGTTTCCATTGATTTATTCCCTTTTTACCTTTTTGGGGCCATTTAGGGCTTGCTATATGGTGTGATGTTCCTCACTGTGTTGAAGACCGTACGGTGACCCCTAGATGCTTTGTTTTGGGTCGTTTAAACCTGGATATGGGATGTTGTCTCCTTGACATTTACCACATTTCCTTTCTTTTTCATATATGTACAGTAGTGTTAAAACGCACCAACTGTTTTACAATAAAAGACCAAAATAAAAGTTCATTTAGTTTCTGCAACTTTGTCAATTTAAATGCAGATAAATGAAAAAAGGAGGGATAACATCAAGCATGAACCCAACAATCAAATTTTAAGTAGGCTAAAAGATAAATAACTTAGAACACCGACAGACACCTTGATATCCACTAAGGACAGAACTTTGCATTTGATAGATTTTTCTTGGTTTTATAAAAAAAAATTGAACTTTCGATTTAATTGTAAATGTTCAAATGACTGGTTTTCGTTCCAGAACCGAGGCACTGAACAGCAGGCAGGGTTAAATTCAAAGATCCATCAGACGGACATTGTCCCTTAGGTAATACATGCAATGAAAGCAAAAAAATTCTAGTAAGAGTTTGTCGGCTTGCTGATGGTTACAAGTATTGTGAACTATCGTTTTTGTGCACACAAACAGGCAATTGACTTTTGGAAATTGATTTCACCATGAATTTGTAGAGACATTGTCTCATATGCATATACTCCAGACCCTTTTTATGGATAATTCAAATATAAAAACCAACTTAAATGCGCGTTGATAAAAGATTAAGACGACCGTATAGAACTACAATACCATGATTTCGGCATTGTCTTGTTTTACTGAAATGAGATTTGTATTGGAATTAGAATTTTGTCATTTAACAGCATTCTGGCATTCTCCAAATATCCGACTTTATATTTTACACTTCAACTTATTTTTTTCTTTTCAGTTTTTTTTCATTTCTTTTGCCAATTTGCTGAAATTTTTCGAATAAATTCTGAATAAACTTGAATCTAAATAAAAAAGATCATAAAGAATGGTAAAGCCACCGGATTCGCCTATTTTCTATAATGTATTTCTTTCAAAGTGTGCGGTTTAAAAATGTCCTTTCTTTATCAATTGAGATAAATTTAAATGTTAGAACTATTTTAACTACTCAAAGTGAAAGTAAAAATTCTTAGTAATACTAACAGTCATATTAAAGTGAATCTCAGATAGAAATAAGAATGAGGATGGCGTTAATAACAAAATTACTGTACAGAATCGTCAAAAGCCAAAGTCATGATCAATAAGGCAAAAAGACAGACCAGGTGGAAACCACCAGGAAAATGTCGACCGCAATGGCCCCATCTTGTTATGGACATTTAAAAAGCAATGGTTAGTTAAACTGGTTTAATGGTGCGCCGAACCTCCCCTTCTAGAGTCCGGTTGTAACTCAACAGCAATTACTATTGAAAGGTCGTAGTCAGTTAAAAGAAATAATCATCCTAGTATAAGTAAAAAAGAATCATGAATCAGAGTTCCGTTTAAAATTTTCCACAGAGACTAATATCTATTGAAAACCTTTTTTAATTATCGCATGAAATTAACAGGATTATAGAAAAACTTCATTTTTGTTTAAGGAAGGATTGCATGATTTTGTCTTCAGCAACAACAAAGTTCTTTTGCATTTTTCGTAAGTTGAAATTTTTACTCTAAAAAGTTGGTAGCTTAAGCATTCAATTATCTATTAAGCCAAGTTTTCTTTCAGTTGACTAGATGAGTGCTCTGTGGTTGCTTATATGTTGTTATTGTCTTCGGTAAATCATTTTTAGCGGGCAACGGATGACAGCGATTGTAAGAACACTTTGCCAGTTATTTTCTATGTTAAATGACAATCCCTCATCCATGCATTTACAAACGGAAACATGCATGGATATAGTGTTATCCGACGTCTAGCACTGACTGTCTAGCTCAAACCAGTGATAGGGGCCATGAGGTAAGAGAAGAGCTCATTAATGAAGGACTCGTGGTGATTATTAGATGAAGAACAACAATAAAAGCGACGGTGAATTACTCGGTTTATTTGTAGAGACTATGTTTTAGATGCAATTTCTTCGTAGACCGTCATTGTTTATTCCATAATCATTGCAGTACAGATAAGTAGCTTTCATAGTATCAGATCAGGTAATGAGAATGGTGTTTTCCCGTTCAGTCAAATGTTAAACTATAGCTGGCACCCATGTTTCTTATTGGATGGGAATAAATGAGTACTTACATCACATGGTACCATTGACCTACTAATTTATTTTACGTTATAAACTTTCCGTCAAGTTGAACACAAATTGACAATGATTATTGAAAATGTTTCAATGAAAATTACCACAACCATTAATTAAACCAGAGGCTCTCAAGAGCCTGTATAGCTCACCTGGTCCATGACTGACAAAACAGCCAAAATAACCTCAATGTTTGAGAGTCTCATTTTCTAGTATGTTGATAGACCTCGATGTAATATTACACAATATGTAAGAAGGGAAGAACTTTGCATTTCCAATATGGTTCTATGTTCCATGCTAGCAGCCATTTTGGTTGTATGCCAACATAAAAATAACTGACTCTTAGGGGGACCACCCAAGGACTATTGTGACCTCATTTGGTTTAAGTTGTCCCAGCGGTTTCAGGGGAGATCTTTGAATGCATTTCTCACATAGTCTAATGTTAAACTATATTCCAGAATAGCGGCCATCTTAGATAAGGCACAGACATCCCCAACACATTTTTAAAAGGGGTATGTTGTGACCCAAGTGTTTTCCTAGCCAGCAATGTGGCTTTTGAATGCTTTTATATTGGGTCCAATTTTAAGCTATGTTCCCAGCGAGCGGCCATCTTGATTATGACATGGACTTGCTGGATTAAATTTCCAAAGAAATCCCACTTAGAACAGTTGTGACCAAGTTTGGTTTCAACCGACTAAGTAGTATTAGAGAAAAAGATCTTTGAACATGTTGAATGTATTTTCCCATAGGCTCAAATGTTAAACTAAGTGCCCCGCTAACGGCCATCTTGGATGAGATGCGGGCACGTGAAGCAACTTCCATGCTGAATATTTTTGTGTCTTAGACTAAACCTCTTTCTCAAATCAGTTTAAAAGGCAAAATGTTAAAAATTACAAAAATCTAACCAATACAGGGCAACAACTCCTATATATGGGAATTCAGATATTCTTCGAAATTTCAAAGTTGTTCATGCACTTTCAATGTACGACATGGGAACAACATAAACTCATTTTAAGTAGCGTTAATTTGTATCTGATAATTTTAATTGAATTAAAGAAGAGAAAAACATGGTTTAAGTAACTTAAATTATTTTTTTTTTCTATTTCCGTGGTTCACGTTTTCCATAAATGTACTATCTTATACATGTAAAATGAAGATAAACATTTTATAAACTATTCTGCATTGAATCAATCAGATGAAAGATTAAACTACATAAAATTTTCAAGTGATGTATTATGTCGCTAGGAAAGAAAAGATCCTCATTTTTGTTTAGAAGAAATGAACAATATCATAAATCACTATAGATTAAAAAAATCGTAGAATAAACTTTGTGCCCAGCTGATTTGTCATTAGTTTCTTGGACTCGAGAACCTTATATTCCCTTGTATTGACCTACTGTGTGGCTCCAGAATCGACGTGGGCACATCCACTGTTTCAAATGTACTATATCAAATTAACAGTAGCAAATATTGCGGTAGAAACACGAAGCATAAAAACTTTATTGTTTAGACTAAGATTTCTGTTAATTTGAGTCTCGACAACTTATGTTTGATAGATACAGATAAAAATAAAACAAGAGCTGGTAGAGAACAAATAAGGTGTCAAATAGAAACGTTAATATCAGCTTAGATGAAGAACAACAATAAAAGCGTTGTTCCATTGCTGTGTTTTACCATGTATTTGTAGAGATTTTGTCTCATTTGCATTTACTCCATATCCCTTCATTGTTAATTTAGGATAAACTTTGCATTTGAAAGATACTCATCGGGCTGTTAAATTTCGAAATTGAAATATAACTTTAAATGTTAAAATGAATGGTTTCGTTCCAGGGACGAAATATTGATCTAGTGAAGCACTCAACGATTAAATTCGCCTTATGCTAATAATAAAGCATAAAATACCACTATTGTAGCTATATGGTGTCAGAACCACTTTCTTCTCTTAGAACACGCACCACAGATTTTTAATGTTAACTAGTAAGACACCAGCTACCTTACTGAGATTTTAACACCATGTTTCAGGAAAGCCGTGGCGGGTGACACGCATAGGGCATATATATATATACATATATAAGCTTACCTTTTCGGAGCACCTGATTATATCAATAGTATCAGGGGTTCACCCTGCTAGTAATTTGGTTTTTTAAAGTTCTTATTCATTGTTTCTCTTTTCGATTTTTAATTTTCCCCTTCCATCTTTTCTTTCGTATTCGTTAACCGATGTAGCACAAATATTGTAGACAATATGGCTAAATCTGATGTCAATATAAACTTTGACTTTCCAAAATTTCAAATATAAAGTACGTAGATACATAAAAATAATAAGACGACCATATGAAATTACAAAATTTAACATGAGTTCGGCATTGCATTGTTTTACAGTAATGTGACCCATCATTTTATTGTTTTAATTACTGCATTCTTTTAACATAAAAAATATCAATGATTTGAATTCGTATTCTTCTCCTAAGACTTGTCGAAAGTTTAATTTACCATAATATATTAAAACTTTAAACATTTTCAAAAGATGCAGTTTAAAAATGCCCTTTCCAAAAACAATTTCTTCATACATCAATTTAGAAAATTGTAAATGATTAAGATCAGTTATTTTGAAGTCACAAGAGCTAGTCAAAAAGCACAGGCATCGCAAGTAAACATGAAAAAACATATTTCTTTACTTTCTACTCACGAGAGAACTAAAACTGTTGTGTAATCTGAATTTGTCATGTGCCTGAACAATAAGGTGACTGTCTTTTATGTTGATGTTCAAGTGAAATATGGCGTGATTCTAATTTATCATATAAATACAGGACAAGATCTGCTCAGATCCTCAATACCTTATTTAAGAGTCTGAAATGTCGATTTTAACCACTGTAATCTCAAATCACTTTTTAGCGTTTTAAAAATCGAAAAATAAAAATATAGCAAATATTAAATTCATATTAATTCTGGGCATATACAGAAAATAAATTCACAGTGATTTTCAGTATTTAGTTATTTGTTACCACTGGGTCAGTGCCTGTGCTGGTGAATTGTTAGTTTCCGAGGGTATTCACCAGCCCAGTTGTCATTTTTTCGGTGCTGAATAGAAAGCTGATTCTATTTTGAACTTTACAATATCAATTTTTTGCAAATTTTGTTGAAAACTAAGGAGTATCTCCCTCATGCAAAGTTGTATCCTTACTCAACTTTGGCGTTACATTTAGATTATATTGGTTATTTTTTTATCAGTTTTTTTAACACTTTATAGTTTATGATCTTCCAAACTGTTAAATTTTATCTGCACTGAAGAGACATAAATTGCACATATGCAGAAAATAAATTCACAGTTGCTTCGGTATTTAGTTATTTGTTACCACTAGGTCGATGCCTATGCTAGTGGACAGTTAGTCCCTGAGGGTATTCACCAGTCCGGTAGTCCAACTCAGACCCAGTGACAGAATGGTTATATGTATAACATTGATGCCTACCCAGATACCGGGGAAATACATATCACAGCAAACTGGGTACTCCAGCTGTTACAGAAACTCAACATTCACAAAGCAGGAGGGCCTGATGACATCTACAGGAAGTCACTCTCATCGGGAAATATACCAGCAGACTGGAGAAGGCACACATTCCACCAGCTTACAAAAAGGGACGAAAATATCTTGCAGCAAATTTCCCTAACTTGTGTATGTTGTAAAATACTAGAACATATTGTAACCAGTCATATCATTAAACATGCGGAGAGTTACAACATATTATATATGTTACTTCATGGCTTCAGAGGTAAAAGATAATGCGAAACCCAGCTATTAGAATGCATTGACGATTTCATTAAGAACTTGGAGAATGGAAAACAAACGGATATTCTAATACTGGATTTTTCTAATGCATTCGACAAAGTGGCACGTGGACTACTTTTGCATAGACTAAGTCAATCTGGCATCTGAGGAAACACACTTCAATGGATAAAAGCATCCTTGTCAGACAGGACACAAGTAGTAGCAGTTGATTTCGAAGAATCTGACATCGGGAAAGTGGAATCTGGTGTGCCTAAAGGCTCGGCCTTGTGACCCAGTCTCTTCCTATTCTATATCAACGACCTACCTGCAAACCTCACATCAACAGTCCGTCTCTTCGCTAATGATACCATGGTTTACTTAACAGTTACATCTCCATCAGATTGCCAAGAGATGCAAGAGTTCCACCCCGCTAAATGTACTGCAGAAGAAAAACCCAATTAGCTATGACTACATCCTAAACGGACACAAGCTGGAGCATTAACACGCAACAAAATACATGGGATGTACAATAACCAACGATTTGAATTGGGGAAATCACATTCTCTAATTCTTATGCTGTTCTCGTCATTTTCAAAGCATGGCAGATCAAAGTGTTCTCCAACGTGTGGGTTGATTGATCTCGTGATTTGATTGGATATCAAAAAGGTCATGAACTTTTCTTCAAATAGCAAAATATACCTTAAATGAATTTATTTCGAGTATAAATCAATGTAAAAAGTATTTACTAAAAGCATACATTGTTTATTTATCTGGAATCACATATGATCGATTTGCTTTTGTTGATTTCCATGCAATGTAAATTTCATATCCGGTGATGTCGCAGTATTGATTGTATAGGCCCACAACGGGATATAAACTACAACACATGAACATGTCATTAATTTTAGAATAAGAGAAATAAAATCTCAAGGGTTCAACATAAAAATTCTCGCTAAAGCTTAAACTTTAAAGTTTAACCCTTTCGACAGTAGAACTATGATAATCGACGACATGAAAGGATAGATTCTTTATTTAACAACATATGTAACAAGGCAAATCGAACTCTAGGATCTCTGAAGAGAAACCTACACATTACATCAAGAGAGATCAAGGAAAGAGCATATAAATCATTGGTACGACCACAATTAGAATATCAAAGCACAGTGTGGGACCTATACCAACACGGCCAAATCGACGAACTCGAGAAAATACAAAGAAGATCTGCACGTTATGTATTGAGAAGATATAGGAATAGATCCAGTGTAGGAAAGGCGATAGAACAAATGCAATGGAAAAGTTTAAAAGATAGGAGAAAGGAATCCAGACTGACAATGATGTACAAAATTGTAAACAATCAAGTCGCAATAAATCCAGATAAATATTTCCAGAGGCCTTCACGAACTCAAGAAATACACATCATCTTTGTTACTCAGAACCATCCACAACTGCAATTCAGTGAAGGATTGGAACAGTCTGCCTCCAGATATTGCACAGGCATGGTCACTTAAGATTTTTAAATCTCAAGTGGGGAGACATTTGTAGACCACAAAAGGTGGGTGGGGGAATGGGGTGGTCGAGGGCATGCGCACTAAAAGTCAGTACTTCGGTGTTGACCCGAAAGCCGATTCTATTTGGAACCTTGCAATATCTAAATTTTTGCAAATTTGTTGAAACTTAAGAATATCTCCCTCATGCAAGGCTCTGTCCTTAGCTGGTTTTGGCTTTACTCTTAGATCATATTGGTTATTTGTTCTCTATCAATTTTTAAAACATTTTATAGTTTATGGTCTTCCAAACGTTTAGATTTTATCTGAACTGAAGAGACATAAGTTGTTGAAATGCGCGTATACAGAAAACCAATTCACAGTGACTTCGGTATTAAGTTATTTAATTGAAAGAGTTTAACTATACAAAAATGTTTTGTTTATCATTTTGTTTTCTCCGTATTTTCCAAATTGTTTGCAAAAATTAATCCGACTAATTATAGCTTTGTATTGAGAATGTTTCAATGAAACGTTTTCCCAGTGTTCTATTGATTCAATGGAAACAGTGCACACAATTATACAACAACATCTATAAGAGGTTCAAGTTCGATAAAAATTAAGGTTAAACGTTTCGTTAAACCACAGTTACAGTTATCAGCGTTCATCAATACTTGTACTATCTCCTACATATTGATTTAAGGTAAACACAACATAAATCATTCTGCATTAAATCGATCGTATGAAAGGTTAAATTACACAAATCTTCAAGTGGTATATTATGTCTCGATTTTCATATTTGTTTTTATAAGAGATGAAATATTCATAAATAACTAAATTACCGAAATCACTGTGAATTTACTTTCTGCATATGCGCATTTCGACAAATTATGTCTCATCAGTGCAGATAAAATCGAAACGTTTGGAAGACCATAAACTCAAAAATGTTTAAAAACTGATAGAGAACAAATAACCAAAGTGATCTAAATGTAAAGCCAAAATCTGCTAAGGACAGAGCTTTGCATGAGGGAGATACTCCTTAGTTCTCAATAAAATTTACAAAACTTTAGATTAAAAGGTTTCAAAAATAATCGGCTTTCGGGTCAGCACCGAAGTACTGACTATTGGGCTGGTGAATACCCTCGGGGACTAACAGTCCACCAGCAGTGGCATCGACCCAGTGGTAAAAAAATAACTAAATACCGAAGTCACTGTGAATTTACTTCCTGCATATGCGCATTTCGACAAATTATGTCTCACCAGTGCAGATAAAATCGAAACGTTTGGAAGACCATAAACTCAAAAATGTTTAAAAACTGATAGAGAACAAATAACCAAAGTGATCTAAATGTAAAGCCAAAATCTGATATAGATCAAGCCAAAATTTGATATAAATCACTTTATATCAAAAATTAAATTTTATTACGAATTTATCATTGAATAAACTAAGTCTAGCTAATTTGTTTGTCCCATATTGTGGTTCTAAAATCGCCTTGGTTAGATGTACTGTTTAGGATGTACTATATAAAAATACAGTACCTAACTTAAGTATATCAGTAGCTATACGGTAGACAAATTAATAGGGTCTGTAAGTCTCGTCATGTGACAGCGTGATTTCACGATAAAACTGAAATTCGAAAACGTTTCCCGCCAAAATATGACGTTTTTATATTATGACGTTCTAATTTTTGTTTGAAACGTCATCTGGTTTTGTTTAATATGCAACTTCCGGGTACAATTTTTGATCCCGGAAGTTCCAAAATTGTACGAGACTTACAGGCCCTATTGTTAAAATGCAAAACAAACTTTATTGTATGGACACATAAACTGTTTAAGAACAAAGCACTTTTACTTTGAGGTTCGACAACTTATGTTAAGTAAATGCATACTAAATTCAACCACTGGCAGTCAAAATAAGAAAGATTTATTACAAATGACTTAAATAACCAAATCAGGACCGACATTTGCATGTCTCGGTTTACAGTAAAAC
>MJUU01033219.1:2414-13870 GCA_002080025.1 Modiolus philippinarum | reverse complement strand
CCCTGCATGTCTATTGCCCAATGAGGTCTATTGCTTAGTGCGGTCTGATGATCGATGGAATTTACTGACCAGTGCGGTCTATGGACTGATGTAGTCTATTGACCGATGACGTCTATTGACCACTTAGATCTATTGCCCGATGAGGTCTTTTGACCTATGAGGTCTGTTGCCCGATGAGGTCTTTTGCCCGGTGAAGTCTAGTGTCTTACATTTGAACTTTCTGTAACCCAGCCACTAATACATGTATGACAACACTGACATGGTACTGCGATAAAAATAAAAACAGTGGCAGCAAAATGGACGATATATATTTTACTACTGTATTTTAATACTATTTGGAAATATGAAGCCTTGTGTAACAGTTTGTATGACCATCTGCACATTTTTGAGTTAAAAATAATACAATTTGTAGAAAATCATGAAATAAAATAAATAACTGCCCAGTTTTTCATTTATCAAAATTATCAACATTGAAAAATATCTTTCAACATATTCTTAAATAAATTCTTTTAATTGTGAAAACGTATGCACTCAATAAATCTGCTATAAAACTAGTAAGTATTAAAACAGACAAACTTTTCGTGTGTTTAAATCATTGTTCTGCAAAATGTATTTATATAATATTTTCAACCATTTGCTGTGCACTTCAGCGAAGCTGATAAAATTAGAACCTCAGTTGTTCCCAGGAACAATTGAGAGGTCGGTCCAATTAATTCAGGCCACCTATAAATTGATATGAGGCCTTTGCGTTGAACAAACATGTGTAGGTGATACGAGTTATTGCTACAAAACTTTGAACTTTGATATGAGACATTGCTATTGGATGTATTCAAAAACAGTAATAGATAGTAGATAAATATGCTGGAGAAAATGTGTGTCCTGTTACGATCTACATTTGTAGCAAAGGAAAGGGTGATTAAACCAACAGTTTGGAACCTATGGACCAAAAACTGATTTTCGACAATCGATTTCCGGTTTTCTTTTGCTTGTCGCTTAATACCATTATAGTAACAATAATGTATTAAATACAAAAAAGTACAAGAAGATGTTTCTTTCAAAATCAGGTCAATATCAAAGTATCATGGACAACAAAAACTTTCGTTTTACGTCAATGTATATTGATAAGTATACATATTAAAGGTATATATATAGTGTCTTAGTTTAATCGGTTAATCTGAAATGAGAGCATTATGGCACAACTTCCGGATAGACCTATCAATTGTTCATCGAACAATTGACATACTAGTTTATTATGAAATGTTTCACTAAATGTGTCTATAGTTTATCTTTGATTTTTAATTAATTTTTCCCCCTATTTTTATAGCCACCAAATGGACTATACCATAAAATGCCCTCGAAACATGTTTTGATAGGAAACAAACAGTTGCAAGTAACACTGATAGAAAATGCATAACGAAAGTGAACTTATTCCTACAGGGAAGTCAATGCTCTGGGATGTACTTACATTGAGAGATCACAAAGATTATGTCGCTACTGTTTATCAAATACTTTAAATGAAGTTGAAGATGAAAGGCATTTTATTGCTAGCTGTCCATTGTCTAACAAGCAGCGAATTTTACTATTTGATAAAATATATCTTTTTGGCACATATTTGAAAAAATCTAACAAGGGAATCAATTTTTTGGGGCTATTCACAAATGAACCTTTACCAACTCAGAAACATCTTGATAATTTCATTACAGAATGTTTTGAAGTAAGAAACAAATGGAGACCAAATAAATTATTTTTTCTTTGTAATATTTTGCCCGGCTTATTGTTATATGTCATCTTTGAAGTATAGGTTATTGATATGACACAAGCATAATGTGTTAGGCTCTGGTCCTGTCCTTCACTGCCATAGCTGACCAGTAGTGGTCTATTTTTGTTTGTTGCATTGTATGTCTGATCAATCACTGTATTTTGTTGTATTATGATACCCTTTATGGTTTCTTGGTTAGTATAATAGAAATCTTTCAATAATTCTGTATGTGGGACTACTTTGTTTGCTTTTGTTGTTGTCCATTGCAAGGAGTCGCGTGCTGGTGTAGTTTTATACTGACCGATGAAACACAGTGATGGAAATGATCGGGAGTACCCGTAACCAATCAAATACGGGAATTTAATACAAAGCCAAATGCATGTATTTATAAACATGCTTGATATTTATACGTAGTACACCGTACAAGCATTTGAAACCAACTTTGTACTTGAAAATCAAACTTAGACAGCTACCAAGGACATCTCTGATGGCAAACAAAATCAGCCCTTTTCATGTGTACATCTACCAAAACAGAACAAAAGGAAAACAAAAGGCAAAAAATAAAACCCAAACTTTTTTCAATAAGTATATTCCTAATAAAAATGCCATAGTTGAACAATTACACCCGGAACCTGAATCGGTTTTCAGGGGTTTCGTCTACAGAGCTGCCGGGAGCGTCTCCAGGTGATTGGTAGGGGAATGCCCTGTCTGTACGAAATACGAAACACCTGGCCGCGAACATTGTCACGACGAACTGTTTGGAGAAACGCCACGATCCATGTGCTAGTAAGAACCCTTCTATATTTTTCCAATGAGAGCAGCCTTACGAGGTGATATAGATGGCTAAATTTCCTGTCCCTACCCATTTGTCCCCTTTTCCAGTTGCAATCATAACTCGTTGCCCCGGTTGTCACTCCCACTTTCATCTCTTTCTTCTTTTACTTATAGTATTTTAATTCATTAACTTTTTCTCGTCCTGATATAAAGGAAATATGTCCACTGCAGGGAAAACTCACAGTGATCAAATACACACTAGACTCACTACAAATATTTGATGAATTATTTGTAATGTTCAAATCCCCTAAATTTACAGGCTGAGCTTCCAGGTGGCGGGGAGATGCTCCCTGGTCCCCTCCAGGGTTTCGCCCTACAATCAATGAGGCTTCAGGTAACCCAAGATCTCTCGACCTTTTATGTGCTTCCAAGTCATTAAAACCCTAGCTACGCGCCTGTCTGCAGAATTATTTGATCGAAATGCAACAAAAACGTTTTAAACAGTGAACGCCAACAACGTCCCTAAATCTCGACGCGACGTCAACATAAAACAGCACTTTTTTACTGTCTTGCTTGTGTGCGAGCTTTAATATTTCTCTTAAGTGAACGGTACCCCCTGTAGAGATGTATATCAAAAGATTGCGCTATTCCTCAAGAATGTTATGTTAATTTTTGGCATGGAAAAATAGTTTTTGGTTATTGAATTTTTAATTCCAACAAAATTTTGGCACCGAATTTTTTGTATTTCTCTATATGTCTTTGTTATTTTCCTGCAATTTTCTACACCTTTGAGGCTAGAAAATCGGGAAAAGTGCACGGTACCCCCAATTTCCAATACACTTTATTGAGTTCTTCTTTTCTACAAAATATTTTTCAAAAATGTTGACCTATGATTTGGTAACGTCCCACCTTAATTGCCCCATATATTTATTTCACAGCGAGTACAAATCACTCGCGAGCTAAAAATATAATGAAAAGTCCATTTTCTCCCTACTTAAAAACTTAAAAAACGTGGATCATATGCAGAAATCAATTTCATATGGTTTATACGATGCATAATTATATATTTAATAATACTCCTAAATTTTGTTTCCGCCCATGCCCTTTGAGGGTGGCTAGATTTTTTTTCTTTATAATTATATTACAGTTTTGACCGTTAAAAACAATGTTTTATGAATTAATCAACGACAATTGTATATTTGTCAAGAGCGATTGTTGCAGCATAAGATACATAGTATGTGAAATGTAAAAAAAATACCACAAATATTAGAAATTTGATTTTTTTACTGTAGCTGTGTCATCACACATCTTGTTTATTTGAGGAAGTGGCAGGTAAACAAATTTACAGGGGAGACAATTTTTGTGAACCACTTCCCCGCCTGTTTACATGCAAATGCTAGGTCTATATCCCGGAGTCTATATTTAAATTCTTCACACATGTATATAAGTGCCATGTGACAGAATTTGTATAACAATAGCCAGTTAGGGTTAGCCAGTTAGGGTTAGGTCAGGCTGTTTAGTTCTATGGCACACTCCAATACTTGTGGTCTTGCAAAAATACTATTGCAAGTAATGGACAAAATCTTTATTTTTGAGTGAAAAATGCCATAAATATGTTTTTCAATTATGTATTGACTATTTTATTAAGAAATGTTTCACTAAATGTGTCTATAGTTTATCTTTGATTTTTAATTAATTTTTTCCCCCTATTTTTATAGCCACCAAATGGACTATACCCATCTCGTACAAAAAATACAGATTCACCGTATGGGAACGACACCGGATATTGGTACTACCCAAGCGGACGATTTATAATACTATAGCATGAGTGAATGTGAAAAATTGCACTTTTATAATATTCTTCTTCATATTTGTGACCAGAAATATATGTGATGATCGGTGAGATAAAATTAGAGTACATAATAGTCGTTTTACCATAGAATAAAGCAAGTAAATAAAAATTAAGAGATGAAAACACGTCGTCTAGTACCGCCAAAATGTCCCAACGGAATGTTTTTTTTATCTTCAAAAGCAAGAGATTAGGCGTGATGTGTTCAGAAAACACACCCTTTAGTTCAATACTATCACCCTTCAACCAAATTAAGCAAGTCCATGTCTCATCAGCTGTTTGTGTAATTTAAATCACGAAAACAAAATTCTGAAAGTGTACGGCGACTTGTAGAATATTCCAGAAAATAGACAAGTCGCCGTACTCTTTCATAATTTTGTTTTCCTTATTTAAATTACATAACCAACTGTTGAGATGTGGATCGGCTTAATTATAACCGAAGGGTGAAATTATTGAACTAAAGGGTGTGTTTTATGAACACAACAAGCCTTAAATCGTTTGATTTTGAAGAAAAAAACCATCCCGTTGGGATATTTTGGTGGTACTAGGCGACGTGTTTTTATCTATAATTTTTATTTATTTGCATAATTCTATGTTACGACTATTATGAACTCTAATTTTATCCCATCAATCATCAAACACATTTCTGGTCACACATATTGAGAAAAAATATAATAAAATTGCGATTTTTCAAATTCACTCATGCTAAAGTAAGTACCAATATCCGGTGTCGTTCCCATATGGTGAGATTGGTATCCACATATATGTTTAGTACTTTGAAGATGATTAAAAAACGTTGCTAGTAAGCGCTTATAAGCAATTCTCTTCGTGTTTGTCAACAAATCTATATATGCCTGTAATTTGATGGAAGAAATAAATCCCATTTGCAATTTTGTAGCTTTGTTCCAAAGATTTATTGAAAATAATTTGAAGTCGGGTTCGCTCAAATTTATGAAAAGCATGCACCTTCCTGGAATGAAAGTAGAACATATATTTAGATCTTACCTCAATTTGGAAATTTACACACAATACAAATGTTTACATATATTGATATATAGTTATATATAGGTAGATTTGACTGATTATTGACAAAAAGTGTATCTAACTTACGTAAGGTAAGTCAATATATAAATTTCAGAAAATGTTTCTCCATTTACCATGACCATAATTATGACTTCATACAAGCCGAGTCAACACGGTTAAAAAGCAGTATGACCTTCTTCAAGAAACAATAAAAATGAATGATTTCTGAAACCATCGTTTATACATTGAAAAGCTAATGATTGTTGCTAATTTGAATTTTAATTGAGTTATTGTTTCTTGTTTACGTCGGTATGGAATGGTAAATTTCCTGAAAAATGTCTTGCTAGATATTGGCACAACCATCGCTCATAGCATTCCACATGTGGAATTTGGTCCCATTCCATGATTTAACCAAAGATATGTCTCTTCTTCGATGTGATATTACCACGTGGATATTAGGAGGCGGTAATGGACAAGAAATCCTTTATTGTTAGAAAAATCTGAATTATTGTATAGCAACATAATATTTCTTTAAGAAAGCAGCCAAAAGTGAGCATGTAATAAATATCCATATTGCACGTGTGCAATATGAAGTTATTCCCATGACGCCATCCGCATCAAAAATACCCTTATTAACAGAAATTTTAGCTTTGCTATATAATAAAAGGTATTGGGGAATATGCATATTGCACTCGCAAGCTCGTATTCTACTCGGGACAATATTCCCAAATATTCATGCATTAACCCTATAATACAACAAGCTAAGCATGTTGATAAAAAGAATGCACATTCCTGATAAAAAATTCAAGTGCAGTGATATATTTAATAGAATACAATAGATAAAGTACACCACTAAATACCTATGTATATGTACTCTTGTAAGCAATGTTTATCCACGTACGATTGACAACAACAATAGGATTTGATGAAACTGTCAAAATGCCACTGAAGAATATTTGGCGGGTGGGGGGGGGGGAGTGGGTCTTGTGAAAGAAAAATCAGGGAACTCCGAAAATCTGACAGAAATACAATGTACCAAAATGTATTCAGCGACCATACTTAAACGGCTTAAGCTAATCAAGGTTAGAAACGTTCTCGGTCATCAAGTAAATTGCCTATGAGGGAGAAAGACATAGCCGGTGGAAACCACCGGGAAAGTGTCGACCGCAATGGTCCTGAGTTGGTCAACCATTCCAAAAGACCCGCGGTTTAACGCTCTAAACCTCCCCTTCCATTGCGGTATCGTCCGATCGCGATTCAACAGCAATTGGTATCGTAGACAGTATGAAGTAAAAAGGGAACCTCGAATCAGAGTTCGGAGCGAAACTTCAATTTTTTCCAAAAGGGACTGATATCCATTAAAGAACTTTTTGATCGTATGAGAGTGAATTTTTTGAAGCCTTGATTGATAAGGCGGTCACGGAGATAACTATTATCTTATGAGAAAGTCTGAAAGTCTGTGTTATTTGTGATAGCTCTCGCGTAACGAATCACAAGGGGAAGCTGGATTATTACTGTTCGTATTGGGGAAATTGATAATTTTGAAATTAAAATCGTCCCTTTTGTCGTAAAGTTTAGTACTGCGATGACCATTTTCGTCAAATTCAAAAAAAAAGGTGTAGATCTAGTGGCTTCTGTCGTTTCCTTATCTCTAGTTCTTGGAGTATATCAATGGGATCCATTCATTTATCAAAAGATGCGTTTTTAATGGAAAGAACGTCAGAAAGTCATCAAAATCATCTATAAGTGCAATATCAATGACATTAATACAATCTAACACCACTAAAAGTGCAAGATCAAAAAATCTCTGACACCCAAGGGTAAGATTTCAATATTTCTCTGACGTCGATAACGTCATAATGTATTTTCTCATGTGAAATTCTTATCTCACCCGTGGGTTGAGACAAGGATTTCTCACCCTACCTGTAGTGCTTTCTATGTATCCAATGCCTGGGTGAGATTTTTCCGTCTCACCCACCCATTTTCCGTCTCACCCAACCGCCTGGGTGAGAACACTTACACGATCTTTTTCCCGCGATTTTTGTATCTGCTTGACATTCATAATGCACTTGTCTTTATGTTTTTGCTTTTTAGATAAGCACATTTTCAAACAACGTCGACTTATAAAACTGTGTCTTTAACTCTTGACACCTATTATATGTACCAGATAATTCTAAAAATAACGTTATACTCAACATTCAAAAATCCCGCTTGAATCTTATTACGTCATAAAAGGGGACGTAACTCCCGTAAGTAAACAAAAGTCGGGAAGGTCAAATTTCAGATCAACGATTTCAGTGTATAAGTAGACACAAATGAAAAGCCACAGTAAGCCAAGTAAATAATTGTGTAATGTATTATGTTTTGAATTATTTAGTGTCAACAGAAATCCAGCGTATATGCTTAGTAGTACAAAACATGATGTCCAATGTCAAAATGAGCAACTGCCCGTTCGTGTTGGCAGGGTGAGAAAACAAATCAAACACGGGTATGTGTGCGAGACAAGGTAAATCTCACACACCCTCGGGCAAGATTAGGTAGTCTCTGACTCGGCAAAGCCTCGTCAGAGACAACCGTAATCTTGCCCTTGGGTGTGTGAGATTTCCTTGTCTCGCACACCCACCCGTGTTAGATTCATATTATCTCAAACGGCTAAAATAGGTACTGGCTCCCGGATACTGGCTTGTTTCAAATGTGAGGATCTAATATCTTTAATGTTATGATCTTTTACGAGTCCTTGAAAAAAAATAGTCCCGTAAGAATATTAAAACAAGTCTGCAAGCAGAGGAGCACAATTAGTGCACATAGGTATACCAACTTTCTGCTGATACAACAACAACAATAACAAATACTTTATTATCCTCCCTGATAAATAACACCTTTTTTTGTTTTTGAAAAAAATGTGGATTTATAACCTAATCGGCAAAGATTTTTTTGAATGACACCTTTGATTCGTGAATTTGATTGTGACCACGTATTCTTCAAAACCATTAATTTTAATTGCGTATGCATTTTTTTTCTATTTCTAATAAAAGCAAAAGTTATATACATTGATATATAAAAAAAAACAAACAAACAAACAAAAAAAAAACAAAAAAAAAAAACAAAAAACAAAAAACAAAAAAAACTTTTGGTGATATTAAAGAATGTGAATACAAAGCGTATTCCAAAAGCGCGGTTCGATTTCCCGGAAATATGCGTTATTTTTAGATTTCACCGAAGCTATTTTAGGAAAATCCCTACATAGTAGTATAAATAACAAAAAGTTATCTACAAACCTCAGTGTTGTGGTTGATTGACATTTATTAGGTAAGTAAAATTTACTTACTCTTTGTATTATTATATATTAATTTATTTGTCAGAATCACCATTTTAACATTATTCTAGAATTCTAATCAAACACATTTTCTCCATCAATGACAAAAATCTCTGTCATGCGAAACAAGAATCAACCAAATCTTATATTCACTGTTAGTTGTTCCTCATTGTATAAAAAGTGTTTGATAAACTAACCTGTAGAAGATTTACTTAATATTCAAAAACGCCATCACATTACCAAAGTTTCATTTCAACTTAATACTAGTACGATGTAAGCTATCACCCACAGGTGACCCACAGGCACTTGTTTCATAAAAAAAATGTCAGTCCCCCCGTCTCATTAAACAAGTAGCTACCCCCGGGTGCTAACACCCTATTTACTTATTTCGTATTTCAAACTAAGAAGGAAGTATGTAATCAGTCTATTTTTAACTAATAAGGTTACAAAACAATGCATCCAATACGCTAGACTCGAACGACAGGCAATCTGTCAGTTTTTACTGTAAAATATTGTGCGTTTCATCCCCGGGTTTCATCAGAAGTCCAGGTGCTAGATGACTTAATGCCTATTGAATGAAACGTTAATATTTATGTTGAAAGTGAAAGCGCAGCCTAAAAATTTTGAAAGTGAAAATGAAAGTAGAAGGTTTGAAAGCTAATTTTAGATCTTTCAGGAAATATCAGGAAAATTCCAATCAATACGATGAGACGTAATGGAGGAAGTAAGTATAAATATAAATACTGACCTGTCTTTGGCACGATTCTTTTTCAAGCATTTAAAATATTCTTTTGTTAATTGTTTGTATCAAGATTTACCGAAAACATTGTTTGTGTTGATTTATGTTGATGACGTAATTGAATCTGGGATGTGAAGCNGGATTTAAATTTAGAATGTGAAGGTCATTGTAGTTTCACATTGAGATCCATGAATTGTCCTTATCATGAAATATGAGTAAACAAATCGAGATATAGGAATGAAGCAGAGCTATCATGAGGTAAACACTGTGTTTTCTGTTCGGAAAATTATTCAGGAAGAGAACGTAAAAGGCATGAAGGTAGGTTTTGTTTGTTTTATTTAGAAAAAAAATAAACGAAGCGAGCGGGGTACCGGACATAGGATTTCCCTTGTGTTTTTTTTCTCCGAGATTCATGTTGGATAGTAATTTTTTTATCTAGACCGTGAGCAAGTCCCTGTGGTCTGAAATATATGATAAGGTCTAAAAGTACCAGAAGAAAAAATATCAATAGGTCTGAATTTCTACTTTGGACATATCTAAAGGCTGCAAATTTCAACATCCAATATATAACCGCAAAATTAAACTTAAGATGAGCAAAAATGATATTATCCATATGATAATATACTTTACAAAAATATATGAATAGGTAGCAAATTTCATAAAATATATGAAAGGGTCTCCCTTTTCGCCTTGGCAAAATATATGAATAGGGTAGGTTAAAATTTTACTGTCCGCACACCCGTACCAAAATATATATTAAGTTACCCCCCCCCCCCCCCCGTGTTAACAATAGTGAAATTTGGTATATGGATGAATATCAATCTATATTCAAAGCCTTAAATAGATCAAGAGTACATCATGGTACCACTTGTGTTGATAGATTCATCCTCCCAAGTCAGGTGTTCTGAGTCCACGTGGACACCTGACTTGGGAAGATGGATAGATTAAGCTTTGAAAAAATACATATTAAAATTTTGTAAATTAGTATAAGTATCAGACATAGCAGCTAAATCAGAACTAGGAATAGTACCTTTGGATGCTTTCATTAAAACTCAAATTTTAATGTATTTTTCTAGAATAAAATCTAAAAATATAAATCCTTTAATAAAGAAGCATTTAGTTTGAATAAAACTTGGGCAGATGAAGGCATGTATTCCTGTGAAAAGAGCATTATCCAAAGAACTTGAGTTAAATCCAGAAACTTTCATAGATTTTGATAGACCATTTGAAAAACTCAAGAAAACAAGTTTTTAAAAATTCAAACACAGATTATTATGAAAAAGTTATCATTAATAAGCTATCGCATTTAGACGATAGCTCAAAAATTGTATCTTTAAAGTGGACTGAAAAAATACTTTTAAGCTAGAGGAATGCCTAAAACAATTGAAAAATTTTAATAGTCGTCAACTGATCACAAAATTTCGAATCGGTGATCATAACCTTTAACTAGAAAACACGAGGGGACTTTATAAACATAAGTGGATGATATAAATCGGATAATATGGTTTTTATGAAATAAAAACGATACGCTAGGCTATGGAATAGCCTTGGATAGAAAAATGCGTGTTTGATTGACAAGGGTGTGGTGGCTCATGATGTATTTGTATACTCAAATCAATACTTGAAGTAAGCCTTTCTCGGTACTTCTTTGTAATTTCTTCATGTGATAAAACAGTCACCGATTCGATCAAACCTCTAATGTTTTGACAACAGCAACTCGAAGTAGTTTCGTGCTTTTGCTTTTTTTTCTTTGTTTTTGCGTTCTCCTAGGGTAGCTCTTTATTCTTCCGCAAAAAACGCAATTCTATCTCTTTCCGCCTTTCGTTCTCCATTGCCCGAGTACCCGGGCCTAAGTATCTCCACAAACTACAATCACGCTTTGTTAAACACAATTGAAAAGTTTTTTTACAGTATTCGTATATTATTGATTATTGCGCAATACCTCATCTTTATTTATTAACTTCTGGTTTTAAATTTATACATTACTGTTCTTATT
>MJUU01033217.1:56094-83754 GCA_002080025.1 Modiolus philippinarum | reverse complement strand
ATAATAAATAACAGAAATCAATTACATCCAATCAGTGGGCTGGCAGACTGATTACCGAGCTGTAGATTGGGTGGCCAAAAAGATTCCAAAGCAATGTTCTGCTTATTACACTCTTTTTACTGTAAATGGTAATGAGATATTATATTTTAAATGCACATTGATAAAGAATATCAGTTTTTTTTATTATTATTATTTTACCTGCACTCTGTGATATAATCTCAAAATATTTTATATAGGTGAGTTTATCTTGCGAAAATTCGGGTCTAAGGATTTTTTCTTATTGTCGGGTTTACTTCCTTTTTCAAACAAATCTGACCAATACAGATGCTTAAATTTGTTTACGATTCTGGGCTGACGGAATATTTTTGTAGCCTTCAATTATACTATCTAATAATAAGTTTCGTATGTTTGTGCAAATTATTTAATTGTGGGGAGACATAGTTATTTTTAGCTGAAATTGATGATGGGTAGAACGCGGACCTCGAAGAAGACACCCCAAGGTCAACCATGAAAACGGCCTTTAATTCAATTTTTATTTGAAAACTGTTTTGCCATATAATTTTTGAGCTTTTGTATAGTTCATGCAAAATGTCCAAGTATTTGACCGAACGCACCAATTCTTATTGGCGGATGGGGTATTGGCGGATAGCGGTTATTGGCGGATGGTAATGGCGGGTCACTTCACTTTAGTCTTGTAGTGATTTGTAGGCCTCCGACGATATAACTAACAAGAGACTACTTTATTGTATGCCAGTAGGACATTTAGAGATTTTAGGTCAATTATGGTCGTAATTTTCAGATGTATGACCTATAAAGTCTTGGTTTCATTTGACTAAAAGCATCGATATAGTATGTCGTTGATTTTATGTAAATCTCTAAGGTCAAAAGGTCAACGTCATTTCACAAACTGTTTATGCAGAGAGTAAGTCATGTTTTTGGACCCCGCTTATAAATTCACACACATTACAGTCATTATAAAGACAGCTTAACCAATGTTGCTGGCAGAAATTAAGTAAGTCTACAACTTTAACTTCATGATAATTTGTTTACAGCACAATGCACATTTTAGTCCAAGTTTTGTTACAAAGATATATTGTCTAGTAATTAACTTCTGAACACAGTAATGACCTTTGATATGTTATCGTACATCCAATTATTTTCTGATTAATTAGTTTTGCTCCTTTGTCAGTTATATTTACCACTCCTAATACACAACATAGCACCGGGAAATAAGAAAAGCTTTGAAACAGGGATTAACATGATTGTTCATGATGGCTATTAACTTCTGTGACATCATATACAGAGAGACAACAAACTACTGACTTCCCTATAACCTTACTGATATTAAGCAGCCAAAGAAAAAATAAATTTACACTAGTTCAAGGTGTTATTTTTCAAGTAAAACTGACACCTGCCCCAGTAAAATTTCTTTTTAGTCTTGGCCCATAACCAGGTCACTTTGCACTTTTGTTCCAATAAAAATGATTTTATCCCAATTTCAAATATCCGATATGAAATGAACATCGGCATTTTTGAGAATTCGGTGAATGCCGTGAAAAATGTTATTTTTTAATTACCTAACTATAGGCTTATGGAATTTGATAACATTAAGACGAATCTCAAACACGAAATTCAGCCGTTAACCATCCGTTCTATTAGTCCTCGGGGGTTTTCACCAACTCATTACCCATAAAACGGATGCTGACCCGAAAACCGATTTATTTGGAAACTTGCAATCTCTAAGTTCAATAAATATTTGTATCAATCTCTTACATAGATCAGTCTTCAGCCGATTTTAACTTTTCTATCTACCTTCTTATATGGTTGGTTGGTCTTTTATCAGCTTTTACACATATTTCGGTTTATTGATTCCAAATGTTTTGATTTTATCTGCACTGAAGACAAATACGTTATCTAAATGGCAATATGTAGAAACTTTATTCACGGTTACTTCGGTTTTGTGTTATGAAACGTTTTGTTTTGTACGTATTGTTTGTTTTATCTGTGCAGGAAATGGCAGTTTCTGCAAAACTAGAATCAACAACAAATAAATTATTTTGAATCCACTAGATTTGTACTTGTGCATTCATTTATGCGTAACGTGAGCCGAAAAACAAACTGCATATTCAGGTTTATAACGTATGCTGTTCCCTTTGTCTTTTGATAAATAGAGTTTATTTCGAAATACTTGATTGTTATAAGGTATAGCATCGCATTGCTTTTATTATATTTACATGATTCAAATGAGATTCGTGGTTCTTTTTTTCAACCGAAATATGCTTTGTTAAACATTATATATTTGGTTAAAACGTCATGTTTTTTCCCTAGAACCAACACATTACCGTATACAATATTTTAGTGTAATTGTAACTCGGAATTTAGTTGCTTTTGCAATTGATTTATCCCAAACTTCAACAATGAAAACGAGGAAATTCCTTGTTTGACAATATTGCAATATTTGATAGACACTTCGCCAACTTAACAATCAAAGCGGACTGAATATCTGCCTGTGATTCGACAACATTTAGTTACAAAAGCACAAACATTTTGACCGAAAACCTGAAAGAGAACAATAAAAACTTACTTCTTGTTTTATTTCATGCACATTATTTGGACGGTAATTTATTTATACGTTACGACCATTATTGTAATATGACTCTCATCGTTCAAGAAGAATTGAAAATAGAAAAAAAACATCATCCAATTATACATCAACAGTCTGTAAATAGAATTATACAGAATAGACAAAAGTAACAACAAAAAAAATAACAAAGCAGAAACAATACAAACATCACAAAACACAAAGAAAAAACGAAATGTGAAATATAAACAGGTCAAAATAATCCCCTGTTGGCACAAATCGTGCTGCATGTTAAAAATGAGATTATAAGTTTTATCTGGTTCTGAAAAGTCTGGTAAACAAGTTTGAATTGACTGAAAAATGCTTATTCAGAGTGGACAAAAACATCGTATTTGATACGAAGCATGATGACGACCACAAAACCCCAAGAGAGTGTAAAATATAACGCTGACATTGAAGGTCTAACCAATTGTGGCTTTACAGTGAAACACTGTCACTTTAGGTGGTATATGCGAATTTAAAACATTGCAAGTTTTTTTATACTTAAGATTGAAAAATATACCTGAAATGCACAATTACTCTTTTTATTATGATCTCAATTTGATGAAATAAATTATAGTCTGAATACAAAAGATCATTACCAAAACCAAGACCTCGGAAATCTCCTACCTTGCAGCTCTGTCCCTAACTCTGTTTGAAAGAATTAGCAAAATTGCTTTACACCTAAATAGTTCACCACGTTCGCCAAAAAGTGTGGTATTCTTTACAATTAAATTGTTTTAAAACTTTTTTGGCAGTAATGTGAGTTATCATAAATCATATATTTGGTCCTTCATTTTGTTGAAGTTGATTGCTATGTACAAATATACTCAGGCTTTCTGTCAATAACCACCTTTTACGATTCCTGTATGTTCGTAATTCCTTTTTTCAATCACTGGCAACAGAAATCGTTATAAGCCCTCGTAGCGGTTAAAATCATATAAAGTTTGAAGATCGAGTACTGTACGTGTGCGATTGTGTTGACTCAATTTCCTTGGAACCGAAAATCCATCCTAAGCAAATGAAATATTTTATCTTTCGTCGGAAATAGTAACTCATAAGTGTAAAGATAAAAAATATGGCGTTACATCCGATGTAAACAATCAGATTGACAATAATGGCTGTAGTAAACCTATCAATACCAGACAATGCAGATTTCTTTGGGTTAGGTTCAATGGTTATCCAGAAGAACAATATAATATTGGGTATTTCTATTAGCAGATAGCATGCTGTTATCGCCACAATCAGCTTGGACGTCCGTTTCATGCGTCTTTGTTCCCGCCTTTCTGACACGTGTTCGTCAAAGTGGAGCATCTTTATCTTACGATTGTTTTTGTTGAGTTCCGTGATGAGCAAAATCGTGGTAACAAGTAAAACCAAAGAAGGAAAAGTTGTGCCGATAATGTTACTCATCCAGTTGTAAATTAAATTAAAGGTAATGAAAGACGAACTAAGCCAGCATTCACAAACTTCAGTATCAATTATACTAAAATTTGCCGCTGACCTATCCGATATATTCAAACGAGATTCCATATAATATTTTGACCACACATTCGGTAGAATCTTTACTAAAAACGATGCTACACAAATCACAAGTATCGAAACTATGGTATTCCGTCTATTGCAGAATCGTGGACCAGCCATTGGAAATGCCACCACAATAAATCTTTCAATCCCAAGTACCGCAGCCATCCATATTGAAATACATTGGAACATGGACGATACGTAATATGCGTAATCATGATACATACTAAATGTACAGTTATGAATAAGGTCATACCTTTTTAATCCATATACAATGAAAAACATTGGACTTATTGAAACGATCGAAAACATATTTGACATCGCCAGAGCTATAAGCATTAAGTTTGTTGGTGATTTTCGGTTCGTAGTAGTAAACACTAGGATAGCCAATGTATTCGAAAATATTGTAATAATTGCTAGAGCTGGAATTATGTATCCATATATGACATCAGCCATTTCTGGGTAATTATGGGGCAAACATACTGAAACAGATCTTGTCCCGTTCACGCCGTAATGCAGGACGTTTTCCATGAAGTAAGATGAATATATACACTTCACTATCCTTCAAATGTTCACTGTGTAGTTGTTCAGTGAGTGCCTTGCCCTAACACATTCCAGTAGCAGTTGTTTTAAACCTACGCATACTGCTATCGTTCTTGCCGATCAGACCTAATGTATATATATCGGATTTAATTGTCAACATTGATCAAAAAGAACCGAATCACTTCTGAGATTAATGCCATCCGACATACAACATCATTTTGGTAATGATGCAATGTATCTATGTAATTGTGAATAAATATATTGGTTAATCTAAAGTGCAATTTTCTATAAATGTATTTAGGAATAAAATTTTCCGTTAAGTTGATTTGATTGCTCAGGCGCATGCCGAGAAATATTTAAATTAAAAGACATCTGAAATTATTTTATCAAATTTTCAAATGATATTCGTGGACGACTAGACGTGACATAATTACAAGGAATTTGTGGGAGCTCACTTAAATGATTCTTTTTGATTATTGATATCATGTTTTCCTGACAGACTAATTTCTCTCCAGGATTTTTACATTATAATTAATTAAAAATTATGTCTTGAATAAAAGATTTTGGTCGTCAAAATATATCCTTTGGGATTTTATATTTGGCATGTTATATTAGAAGAAATGTTAGTATACCAAAGTTAATCGAGCAGTTTATGTCAGATAAAACATATCTGTGTTCCTTAGGGGAAACGCTTCATTTTTAATATCTTATGAACTTGTACTTTTGACTACTCGGGTACAAGTAACAGAAAAAGATCGTGGCAATTTGAAACTCGCACAGAACTAAAACGACTTTCGACTGATATTAACAGGAAACTAGGTGGAGTACCGTCCTCTCGAGTTGAAAAGAGGTATTGACCTGTCCACGAGGTCAAGTCAAGAGGACAAGGGAAAATAGAGAAATGTGTACAAAAAATAAAGTTTATTGAAAAATTACAAAAATAATACAATTTTATTAAGAATAAAAATAATTATGTCTAAAATTTGAAAAATATAAAAAATAGTAAAATTGAGTACAAAACACAATACTGTTTCCACAAAAATATAAAACTGCCAATGGAAAAAAATCCATACGTCTATAAATAAATTTCAGAAAAATGGTTTGTAGCAAACTCGTTCAGCACGATTGGAATTCTTGATGGCTGTAAATACTGCCATGAAAAGGGCAGGAAACGTTGAGAGAAAATATCTGCATGGCTCATCAATGATGTCACGTGCTGTCTGAGACCTGAAAAACAACGAAGAAAATTTAGCAGACAGGGCAAATTAATGAACACAACTTCCTTGTTTTCTCGTTGTGTGTAAACATTCTATTTATTTGTCTTGTCTTGTATATCCATGTCTTGTATATGTGTTGTTTGAGGAGAGCCACTAACTAGTAGCCTCCGGGCTGTTGGCAATCCTCTTTAAATAAATAAAGCATTAAACAGGTTCAACTTTCACAAAAATCGTGAAATAAATATCCTCTTTCACAAACGTGATGATTTTGACTTCCCAATTGTGAACTTTCCCATTACTTAGCAGCAATATATACTTACCTCACTAGCGCATGGAGTGCATTTATCACAGTTGAATTGTTACTTTCGAGCTTCTAGTTCGTACAGTTCCTTTGTCAAAAGAGCAAAAGCACTATCTCAGAAATTGCTAAGTCAGGGATATGGGCAGCCAATATTACTTTCATCCCTTCTAAAATTCTACGGCCGTCACCACCACATCATGGATAGATATGAAATTTCGGTTTCACAAATGAGAACAGTCATTTGTAGCTAGATTCACGTCTTCCCGGATTTGACATTACCGATAATGACTTTATACTGGATTGACAGATTTACATTATGACAGGTGCTGTGTACAGAGCAGGACAAGCTTACCGGAGTATGTTTTTCAGAGGTCACACTGTAAGTGCTTTAGTTTTGATTGTTGTATTTGGGGTGTTCGTGTCTTTTGTCGTTATGTTACGTCTTTAGTATGCTGTCTTCTGGTATTCTTGCCTTTTCCTTGTCTCTGGTGTTTGATTTATCTAATCTGGTGGTTTGTTCCTTCGGCATTCTACTGTCATTGTTTTGGAATCAGATATACAGCTCATAACAATTGACAGTGCCAGAGACGGTAAATTTACAGACCAATACAAAAAAAATCTTCAAACAATTCAAGTTCCTGAATTTTGATTATCCCTTTCTAAAACATAAAAAGAAATAACGTTTCTCTGAAATCAAATCAAATATTTCAAGTATTTTAGTATTTTGCTCAGTTGAAAAATCCTGGAATATTTTCTTTAGATAGTTTTTAAATAAAACCTTAGAATTTGCAGAATGTATCCTTTCATATCGCTGATTATCATATTTCTACTGTGAAAAGAGTTGACCAGTAAAACTTTTATGCTTTATCATTGAGAGTGTCGTCGACTTGCATTATTGCTTATATTTTGTAACTTATGTAATTTTCATGTTTTTGAATTTCTTCCACAATATTGAACTCTCTAAGCAGAACCGTTGATAACCGGGAACTTTAATTGAAATTGGATGATTTGAGATCAACAATTAAAGTATGTTTTGAGTAGCTACATGCTATATTGATTAAGATATAAATTTAATTAGGGTATATTTTTTTTTAACTTTTTGGAAATAAGTCAATCAAAGATCCAATAAAAATGTGAGATCACTCATCAATTTGGTCTCCTACGGCTTAATAGTGACATGATCAGCATTGGATGACAGCGATTGTAAGAACACTTTGCAAGTTAATGTTATGTTCGTTGACAACCCCGCATTCATGAATGATGATAAGCATGAATGTAGATTATCTCGACAATTAGCAGTGAATTCCGCTCAAACCGGTACCAGGGGACGTCCTGAACTTAGTAGGAGATATGAGCGAAACTTATTGTTGAAGGCCTCATAGTGACTTCAAGATGAGGAACAACAATAAAAGCGTTGTTCCATTGCTTTTTTTTACCATGCATTTGTAGAAACTTTGTCTCATGTGCATTTATTCCATTTCAGTTCATTGTTTATTTACCCTTATAAACAGATGAAATTATAAAAGCGACAAATTTTTACAAACGACTTACAGTTTGTCGTAATGTAGACAACAGTTATAGACAAAAAGCACTAGTTCAACCAATGTATTCTTATACTGCCGGAAGGACCGCATTTCTTTCAAGATCACATGATCAACGATGGAGGTCTGCAATACAAAATATAAACACTTTTTAACTGTATTAAGTGCAGTCTGAAATGCAGATGGTATACAAAAAATATAATATAAATTCTCGCTTAGAAATGACTAATATATCAATTGCAATCTCGACTTTAATTTTCTTTAAAATACTTAATGTAGTTATCAACATGATATATTTTACTTTTTGAATGTATGTGACAGATTTCAATATGGACAATTTTTTTTAGTTTTAAACCAAAGTTTTGTATATTTTGCGCGAAAAATGATATTTGCAACAATACAGTAGGATACGAAAACCATTTTGAATCTTGCCGTGTATAACTAGAGGCTCAGATACTGAGCCTGAATCGCTCACCTGACAAAATGCTTACAGCAGGTGATGAAAGTGATGTTTATCCCATAGGATCCTATGTTAAAATATGTTCTGTGCTGGAGGTCTTGTTTTTTATCAGATCAAAACAAAATAAGCAATCTTAGTTTGACTGAATTTGCTTCAATAATTTAAGCACATGTAATGAAAAAAATGATTTAATATATGTGTACCATTCTAAACCAAGTTCAATGTTGGGAGCTATTTTCTTTGTCGGATCCCAACAAAATGAGAAATCTTTGTAAAGGACCTTCCATACATCATTTCTGTAAAGTTTGCTTGAATTTGCTTCAATAGTTTCAGTGCAGATGTTGAAAATGATGTTATTCCCATAGGGCCAATGTTAAACTATGTTCCATGCTGGCAGCCATGTTTTTGTCGAATTGGGATAAAATGAGCAATCTTTGTAAAGTACCTTTCGTACATCATTCTTGTAAAGTTTGGTTGAATCTGCTTCAGCAGTATCAGAGGAGTTGATGAAAATGTGATTCTTCCCATAGGATCCTATGTTAAACTTTGATTCCACCCTGGCGGCCATGTTTTTTATCGCATCAGAACGAAATGAGCAATCTTTGTAAAGGACCTTCCAGACATAATTCCTGTAAAGTTTGCTTGAATTTGCTTCAGTGGTTTCAGAGGAGAAGATGAAAATAAAAATTTCCCATAGGGCCAATGTTAAACTATGTTCCGTGCTGGCGGCCATGTTTTTGTCAAATCGGAAAAAATTAGCAATCTTTGTAAAGGACCTTTATTGCATCAATCTTGTCAAGTTATGTTGAATTTGCTTCAGCAGTTTCAGAGGAGTTGATGAAAATGTGATTTTTCCCATAGGGTCCTATGTTAAACCTACGTTCCGCGCTGGCGGCCATGTTTCTTATCGGATCAGAACAAAATGAGCTATCTTTGTAAGGGACCTTCCATACATCATTCCTGTAAAGTTTGGTTGAATTTGCTTTAGTGGTTTCAGAGGAGAGGATTAAATTTTGAATTTCCCATAGGGCCAATGTTAAACTAAGTTCCGTGCTGGCAGCCATGTTTTCTGTCGAATCCAAATAAAATGAGCAATCTTTGTAATGACCTTTAGTGAATCAATAATGTAAAGTTATGTTGATTTTGTTTCAGCAATTTCAGATGAGTTGATGAAAATGTGATTTTTCCCATAGGGTCCTATGTTAAACCTAAGTTCCGCGCTGGCGGCCATGTTTTTTATCGGATCGGAACAAAATGAGCAATCTTTGTAAAGGACCTTCCATACATCATTCCTGTAAAGTTTGATTGAATTTGCTTCAGTGGTTTCAGAGGAGAAGATGAAAATGTGAAAAGTTACGGACGGACGACGGACGGACGACGGACGCCAAGTGATGGCAATAGCTCACCCTTACCCTTTGGGTCAGGTGAGATAAAAAGCGGATTTTGCAAAATAAACCTCATTTTGTTTAATTAAATATTGATTGTGTGTGCCAATTTTGGAATTGGTATATCATGTAAATTGGATAAAATATAAAACGTCAATTAGGTCATTGAATTCTGCTCACTTAAAGTAGATGGGTACTCCAAAATTTTTTCCATAGATTTTCTTTATTTTTTCAAAGCATTGAAATAATAAAAATAAAAAAGTGAAGTCACCGTGTTTGTTTTTAAAATAACTAATATCAAAATAAATCAAATATTGCTAATGAATACATAGGGAAAATTTGGTATTTTGCATCTTCGCTAGCCAAAGGTTACTCTCCTGTCCTCGCAGATCGTCACTCTTGGCTAGCGAAGATGGGTATTTTGTCGTTTTCTTAAAAACATTCCATATATTTCATTCTATTTTACCCATATGTAGCCCTTTCGACATACTTTCAAAAAATATTAAGAAAAATGGGGGTCACCGACTTTGTTTTCCATAAAATTTGTAAAATTTGAATTTTCATAGTGATTAATGAAGGGAAGATAACAGGAAACACTTACAATGGCCGAACATTACAATCACATATCACATATATGTCACATATAATCACATATATGTTATATATATCTATATAACATATTTTTTATCAGATTATCTTCCTTTTTCAAATATCCTCTCCCAAACTATCCAATTATCAAATTACCATACTTCAACTTATCAGATAAATACCTAATAAATAAATGTCGTTTGCTTCTTGTGATACTGATATGATATTTATTGATACATTACAAATACAAATATTTGCATATTTAAAAGTAAGTGAGAACCGAAAAAAAGCAGATAATACCTCAACACTATAAATAACAAATTCAAAATGGCGGAAGACTACCGATCTACCTTAAGTATGTGGATTCTATAAATGTCTTTTTACCAAAAAAAATTGTCTTGTTTATGACATGAAGTGTTAATGACATAAATATGTTGACCGAACCAATCTGAACGTGTGTCGTGAATATTGTTTACTATTTGCCAATCGTGTTTCTTGGTATAAATAGCACTACTTTATGAAGTTTGATGAACATCGCATCAACAAAAAATGGAATGGATCCTAGTAACAAAACGTTAATTGGTCTACCACTGAAGTGTGTTAAAAAGCTACATTACAAATAATTTTGTTTCGATACACGCAAATTTACGTTCAATATCAATTGATTAAGACAAGCCAGCAAGCTAAGTGGAATTTTTTACTTAGCAGTTCAGTATGAAAGAAATTTGCGTATTATTTCTCCTTGTAGAAGTTGTATCTACTATTTTTATCTGAAAATGGGATGATGCTTTAACAATTACAAAATCCTTTCCCGTATTCCTTTGAAATTATTAAATTTTACCAAAGTTCGTCACTATGCCCGTATTTTATGTGAAAGAAATGAATGCATATGGAAGCTTTTCCAAGAATGTACATTTTTTGATACTATTAAATTTCCCGATGATTATGTATCACAAATTCATTTGTTGGGAAGTACTATATTGTTGATTTTTTATACTGTGTATTGGTAGAAAAATACTATACCATAGACGCAAAAAAATTCAGCTCACTGAGTTTGTTTTCGAGTTATAGATGAAAAGACGCGACTCTTCGGTAACCCTACAAACTCTGCAAACTGGAAGATACAAATTACCTTTTCTCGAAAACTACTAAGGCTCCTTTGTGACTTTGCATTAAATATTGTGAGCGTTATATTTACGAATTCTTAGATTCGTCGGAAAGGAAGACGGCATGTTCATTAGTTTTAATAATTCAAGGGAAAATAATCAAACGACGTCAACGAGTCTTCCAAAAGTAAAAATGATCACGCATACTTCTTTAAATCCCTTATTTATAAAATTAGACCTTATATATTATTTCATACGCACTCCATTAAATCCTGAAAATTGTAATACCGTCTAAAAGATATGAATAAGACATGTTCATGCAGTTGGCATATCTACAAACGGGTTGAATTTCCCCCAAAAATCATTTTTTATCAAATATCTATTTCTTGTACAGTCTTACCCATAATGAGGGAAAATTAACGACCTCATTGATTTAATAGATAATTGTAATACTCGGGAAAAGTGAAATTGTTTGTAAATAACCGAAACAAAATGCTTTAAAAACTTGATTAGGATTGTTTATTTAAATCGGTTTGAAAACAGTATCATTTTAGGAGTTTTCCATATCTAAAGACACGATTTTCCTCCCACTCATATTACATTTGAGATAATTAAAAGAAATGAACTCTTTTAATTTGGATTTAAAGCTTAATTGTATTACATTAAGTATAAGACTCACTTCTGCGAAATAATTCAATTTAAAAAGTATAATTTAATAAAAACAAGTTTTTATCCATGGCATTAGCGATTCATTTTAACATGCTTATACTCCGTGGCTGGGAAAAAGAATTCATGATGATTTTAATAACTTTTTTACTTCACTGCAATTGACATGGTAAAAAAAAGTACATTCCTTATAACTAGCCATGTAGAGTCTGCCCACCAATTTGTAAGTCAATCCCTTTTATAGAAGCTTGTAGAAGCTGAGGAAAATGTGACAGAGATAATTTTCGGACAAGTGAATGCAGTATAACTCACTCTCTATCAAGGAGGGGGGGGGGGTAGCAGCTTTTTCAGAGAAACAATAGAAGTTTTAAAGGAAATCCAGAAAGCAACGTTGCTATATTAATTTAAATGAGCAATGGCTGTAATTTACATCTCTTGTATTTAAGAACACTCTACTTTGATTACAAATTATCCAAAATGACAGCGTTTTTAGGTCATGAATTTGAAACTGTAAAATAAAGAGATGCATGTATGTTTTTTATTATTAATTTGGACTTAACTGTATAGGTCTTTATTATGTACAGCATTCCAAAATGTATTCAAATAAATATATACCATACCGCTGGAGTTACTTACCCATTCACAGAATGTAGAGTTTTTACCAATATTGTTTATAATGTCTATCATGGTGTCACCAGTTCCACCTGTAGTTGACGTCCTGTTAATATATGTAAAACAATATACAAAAGATACCTATGTCCATTAGCAATTGCAGTTATTACAGGGAACTGGACAAACTATTTTACTTGACCATTAGCGTTAGTATTAAAAAGGAGAAAATGAATATCAAATTTGACCTGTGTTTAATAGAGTCAGTTACATGTTCACAAAATATTTTAACTGGATTTCAAAGCAAATTTCAAGTTTCATCCGGAAACAACAAAGTTTATAGATTTTTCGGAATTCAAGCAATAATTCTGGAACTTCAAATAAGTTTACGATGAAGATCGAACTGCACCTGTATTCTTGAAAAGCAATATGTCCCAAAATATTGAAACTTTCCTTCAGAGCAAAATCAAGTTATCATCCAGAAACCAAAGTGTGATGGACCGTTAAAGAAGATAGGTAAAAGTAATCCCATATACTTCAAACCTTTCAAAGTGGGTTTATAAAAAGGTTTGTATTCTAATGTGACCTACACAGTAAAAATAAAAGAATCCCTTTCACTTCAAACAAGCGATCAGATGTTGAATCGACTTTTCTAGCAACAGGCAGTTCTTAAATTTCCCTGTAACGTTTCCTGCAAAATTTTTTTTCTTTATTTTCAAAATTTGGAGGGCTCCGACAAAATAAACACCGATTCACTTACAACCTTTAAGGGATGTTCATTGTTGTATGCATTTGACGTTCTACAGACGACTGAGACGAGTTAGTGTCTTTGAGGTTTGGATTGGAAGCCATCATCATCACTACAAGAATCATTTGAAAACGTATATTTCTACCTTTTTTGTTCATCTTGCAACCGAATTTATTTTGAAACTTGTAAAATATTAATATAAAAAAATGTTGTTAAAATCTAAGGAGCATACTTTTAGTGCAAAGCTCTGTCCTGAAATGATTTTAACTTTTCATGAAGACCCTTTACGGTATTTGTTTTCTATCAGCTCTTCACCACTAGGACCAGTCGAAAATTTATAGTTTCACATCTGCGAGTCATCTAACAATCGCCTTTATTTTGAAACTTGCAATATGTATATTTAAAAAAATCATTTCAAAACAAAGGTGAACCACCCTCGTGTGCAAATGTCTTTACATTCAAATCCTATTAGTTTTTGTTCTCTGTCGCTTTTTATCTATCTTTCGAGTGACATTCGTCTGCATGTTTGTTTTGATATGCACCTAAGAGAAATAAATTGTAGGCATGGCCATGTTCTAAACTAAAATTACTGAAATTTCTTTACTTAATGATATTTTTTTGTTTGAATCAGTGATACATATGGAATATAGGACATTTTGTTTTTGATACGGACAGTATCAAGTGAGCCCGTTAGTGCAAGCTTGATGCGTTACGCCGTGATAAAGTCCGTATCAAAAACAAAATGTCCTATATTATTTTTACCGATAATTCACAAAATGATAAATACGACTCTATAAAAAATTGAAATAAGCTTAAATTTTTATTTAAGCAGCGTTAATCTATTGTTTATTGCAATATTTTATATGCATTCTACGTTCAACGTATTACGCGTATGAACACGACCAATAGTACAAAATATGACGTCAGCATAGCAACCGGCACGTGACGCCTTCACAGTGACCCGATATTTTCGTGATAGTGTCCAGTTTGGTGATACTGAGAATATCAGTCTCTGCTAGTATCAAGCAAGCTTGTTAGTCCTAATCAAAAAATAAAATGACCTGTATTTTTTATCGGTAATTCAAAAATGATAATACGAGGGTTGTCCGTAAAGTTCGTGGACAATGATAAATAAAAATAAAAACAACGTCTTATATAGTTATATTTTGCATTACAGACAGAATCGGCAATTCTTGAAAACTTGACGTTTTTTGAAAACGCGGAGCAGTGACGTGAGTCTAGATTTGCTCAGATATCGGGAAACATCCTCAAATACTAACAAATTCGCGAAATATTTTTACAAAGGCATGGTAACGTGTGTTTTCATTAATAATCAAGCGGTACAAAACATTTTGGACACAAGGACCAGTTTTATAGGCTAGATAAAATATGTAAAACATGTCAGAAAAGTGCAATTCAGGGTGTTTTTGACTATGATCGCCGACTATCAGTCACTAAAGTTGGTAAGTCGTTTGAAATTAAAAACAAATCTTCATACAAGAAATCATATCAAATTCCCTAAATATTTGAAAGACTGGAAACTGCAGAAGTTCCGAATTTGTTGAATTGCTAAATATTCATCCAATGTTAACTGCCAAAGAAGCTCGCAAAGAAGGACGCCAAACAACGTCAGCATTTTACAAGTTTGTGCTCCGGGTGTATAATGTTAGTTTGTTTTGTTTTGACATAATAATAATTACGCGTGCTTTGATTGTGATGATATTTTGTATACTCAGCAGTAAAACAAGTTGTAACTGAAAATATTAGTTTCGTATACATTATCGTTATTTCGCAACTTTTGCAGATTGTCCACGAACTTTACGGACAACCCTCGTACATGAATAAATTTTTCCTGTCTTCTGATTGAAGATTAAGTTACTTTCAGGTCAGGTTTAATCGTGATATTTCCGCTTGTATGTTTACATTCTAAAAATAGACCAACAGCGGTCATGCGGAATGTGATAGTGCATGGTTTAGCCCTAAAAATAGAAAGCGAAAGTAGAATGACATTACGACAAATCATATTGTCTAGATTGTTCGTTTCGTTTTAATAGCTCAATAAAATATTAGTGTCAATTTTTAATTAAGCCAGCAATTGAATTCCACTTTTGTTTATTTTTGTTATAAAAAAAAAATAATTATTTGTTAATTTTGAGAATTACGTATTTCAAGTATAATATTGCGGTGCTTAAGATGTTAAGAGTGCCTACCGCAAACACGGGTTTATTCATGTAATAAATCAATTACTGATTTTGTTATAAGTCGCCATCGTGATTTATCAACCCTCAAAAATAAACATTCACCTCGCCTAGACGGCTCGGTGAATATTACATTTTATCGGGTTGATGACTCACGATAGCGACTGATAACAAAGTCAATAATTGTATCATAGCACTAAATGACCACCGTGAATATCAATAAAAATATGACGTGTGCGGAACAACGCAGAATGGATTAAACGAGTTGCAGAACTTGTTCTGTAACGAGTTTAATCATCTGCGTTGATCGGGATGAGATAGTTGTGCTTTTCATTATATAGATTTTCATAAGAATATGTTATGCTTTTTATTATATAGAGTTCAACGTAGAACCCGTATGAACACGACGCATAGCAAAGCGCACATGGCGACCCTTTATTCTTTATATCACGACCTGTTCAGTGATACTGTCATTATCAGACGATGTAGATCAAAGGAAATTATACAAATTACAGATAATTTAATTTATTTCATATAAAAATGCACAGGTCAAAAAGACAAAAATGATTTCTTAAACATTACATATTATGTAGATGGACATTTTTAAACTGAAGAACTCTAGTCTGGTAACCAGTGGATCAGTGGATCCAGGCTTCAGATGGGGTTCAAGGAAAAAGGCGTTCTAGACGATGTTTTCCTTTTTTGAAAATTTCGGCCGAAATTCTGCATGAAGTCTAATTTTTTTTTCCAAAAAGGGGAGGGGTTCCATACAAAGGAAGCCACCTCTGGATCAACCAATACATGTTTATATGTATAAGAAATATAGAACTATAGTATCACTTCAGGTATATTATCACGTAATGAGCCAGATACCACGAAGAAAATGCATAAAATGTCTCCTAATGATAATGATACCTATGCGATTAAAAAACCCTTATAATTCATCAATTCAGTCTCAAGAAATAATGAGAGAATATGATTATAGACTCTTCACAAGTTTTGAATAACGAGAGTTAACGCTATACAAACCCTCCAGAGATATTGTGATGTCAGATTATTTTGGCTGCATTATGATACTAACGATACATACCCTGACTTCATGTCACGTAAAACGTCTGACCCAGCAATCAGGACGAACCGTAATCGCTTCTCATTGGCCCAAAAATACGGATGTCTGCAATAGAAATAAATAATTAACTTTCTTCATTTACTCTTAATTTTGTTTCCACAAAGTGCAGATCAAATCAAAACATGTGGAAGATGAATTAAAGCTGATAGAAAGCAATGAAAGCAAGTAAGTTCTAATCGATAGTCAAAATTAAGCTCAGGGCAAATATTTGAAGGAGAGGGATTATCAGACTCTAAGACGAGGGCAGTTGCCGTGACGCTAGAAATCCTACCCGGGGATGTTTGAGTTGTTTTCATCATGTACTGTGCTAGTATTTGATATTATCTGTCCCTCAGCATCCTATCAAACATCGCTGTTGGAACGAAATTGTTGATATCAATGAAATACTACCCTTTCCCGGAGTCAAAATTGTTTGAACTAGCACTCGCGTACAGGGATATTTCGTTGCTACGATTTATGCATTTATGAAGTGCTTTTATTCAAAATTTGTCTTTCTAAGACAGCAATTTTCTATTTAACATTACTAAATTATATATTAAACAAGCCATTATTTTGTTATGATACAAAATACAAAAATACCGAAGTTGCATAAAATACAGTAAATTTCGTTATGCTGTACACGTGTACACATTGGAATGACAAATGCGTGTAGTTTGTCTTTCCTCCCTTGTGATCTTGAACCGCCAAATCAACGGATTCTTTTTTTTTCTGAGATGGGAAAATCTTTTTTCTTGAAAAATTTTCTTAAATTGAGAGGCTGCAATATTCACATTTTTTTTCGAGTTAGTTACAAAGAACTTGAATACTTGACTGTTGATAATTAAATGTCGACTCTCACGACGTGTAATGGGCCTATATAATTTTGTTTTTGACTGTCAAATGCAAATTTACACCCTTCAAATATGGTATTTTGTATTTTCGTTTTACTTATTCGTTAGCAGATGTTGAACCAGAATAGTCAGGGAACTTACTCTGTCGGGGGCATATAGAGAAACTGCATTGTCGACCAGTATAACATCTAACATATAAATATTGCATAACATCATCAAAAAAAAAGAAACTGTCATAACGAATACAAAAATATTTGAAAAAAAAATTGATTTACAATATCGTGTACTGATAATGCATGTCAACTGTTATATTATCGCATCTGACAAGATAAATTAGTTTCTTTTATAATATATCAAGTTTAAATTGGTTTTGTTCCGTTAGATACATTTTCATCAATGTATGTTGAAAAAAGCCCCGTGCTATTTCCCGCCAAATCGATTAGGAATACAATTTTCGGTGTTTATCATTTATCTTTAGAGAAAGATAACACCACTTATCCCGATCATTACGATATTTTATCCACTCTCGATAGTTAAATTTTACAAAATTTAAAATGCTCGGCAAGCTTCGCAATTAAAATTATAAAATTTAACTACCAGTATTGGATGAAATATGGTAATGAACGGGATCTTGTGGCGTAAAAATCTTTATATTCCGATTTACAGATGTAAGCCTGCTTTTGATTGGATGACGTTCCTCGAATATCAACATATATTCGGAAAACTGACAGGTAATATAAGTTGTCATGGAAATTGACGACGTCATAACATGCAAGCAACATGGTGAAGTTGATAAGAGTAACATTTTTCGCAGATTTCATTTCACAAGGGCTGTTCATCGGAATATAAAGATAATTCAGGTTGCAGATGGGGTATATAGCGTGGCAAACCCTGGATGTTTATTATATTTCTTTAGGCTTCGCCTCAGGAAATATAACTAAACATACAGGGTAAGTCAAGCTATATACCCCGTCTGAAACCTGAATAACATATAATATACTTCATCTAATCAAAGGTTATTTTTAACGACAAATATTCAATAAAAGATCATACAATACAGTTATTCATGAACAGAGGCTTCCTTAAATTTACTGACGTGACAGATGTATTAATTACAGTTGAAATGCCGTAGTTTACAACTAATATCTCTTGTAATTTTACAAAACATAAGTTTGTCCCTGAAGAGACTTAGGGAGCAACCATTTGATTTTTATGGGGGGACAAGGATGAAATTCGAAAAAAAAAATCCAGGATCAGAAATTTGGCAAAAAAAAATATTAGGACAGGCGAAAGCTGAAAAAAATAACCAGAAGACATATATGAAGCAAAATTTATGGCTTGGACAAAAAAGAATTAAAGGATTACTTCGAGTGAGAAAAAAAATTATCCTGAATCAGGTGTTCCTTCCTTGACCCCCCCCTAAAAATTAAATGGTTGCTCCCTTAAGTTGTCGCAATGCGCATATGTAAAACAAAATTCACAGTTACTTCGGAATTCTGTTATTTTGTACCATTCTTAGAACAAAAACGCTGCTCTGGAATGAGTTGCATTAAAACAAAATACGTTATCCAAGGTAGCGTGAGATATTGTTTAAATTAATATTCAAAAGATTATGAATAGACGATAAAAATTCAAATGTACTCGAGAAAGAAAAAATAACAATAATTCATAACTAACTTCAGAACTTGTTCCATTGAGGGTCTAGCAGATGGTGGCATCACAATCATGTCACTAATCAAACCATTTGCTTCATCACTGATATATGTTGACTTTGGCCAGTTCTGCTGTATGCTGACCTGTATTTCCAGATTTATTTCTCCGTATGGATGATTACCACCAGACAAGATATAATGTAGAATCATACCAGCTACCTGTTATAATGGAACAGAGGTACATGTTTTATTTGATTATACTATTTGTAAAGCAAGATAGTATTTGGTGAGCGCTCACGTACTATTCTTAATATTTTAGAAAATACAGAAGATGAAAACAGATCTGGATTGTTATTAGAATTACATTTTAAAAAGGCGTTTGGATCAACCGAGTTGTCATTTATACAAAGTACGTTACATCCTTAATGGAAGGGAAATATCTTTGTAAGTGGTTTAAGATTAATTATACTGGAATCATGTGCTGTGTATCAAATTTGCAAGTATCGCTACTGAAAAATGGAAAGTTTTTTTTTTCGAGTTTAAGGTTGCCATGGAAACCTGCTGAGATGAGTTAGACAAGCTATATTGTGCATACATATAGAGTGGTCAACCCTCTTTGCTACCATGTATAAATGGCATTAAAAGTATTTGGTCTGTAACAGAAGGATCGGATTTTGATAGTAACTTACAGGCAAAAATTTCAGCACTATTTCAGCGCTTTTTGCATTCAACTTGGTGTCAAAAATTCAAAAAGAAATATCAGTTTTTTTTCTTATAGTCTTGCACATTTATAGATCTCTACTCTAAGCAAAATGCCCAAGAACTTAAGAATTCTGCTGCAGGATTCAATCACAGCCAACCACTCCCAATAATTGCAGTTTTTGCCAAAGTTAGGTTTCCATGGGTGCTAAACAGGGTCCTGTATCTGTGAGAGTTAAGATTTTCGGCTCATTCAGGGTTATTTGTTTAGCCATAGTACCCATCTGCCTTTCATGCCCTGTGAACTCCTATGCCCAGTGTATGGAAAGCCATGAAGGATATTATAGAAACCTCTGGGCCCACGATGCCTCAAGGCATCGTCTGCCTAGAAAGGGTTAAATCAAACTCTATACATTGCATAAGTTTTCTCAATGTAGAGGATTAAGAGCAAACTTAGATAAGCACTATAGATTGGCTCAATGAAAGCACATATGCTTTATTTCCAGAAAAAAAGATATTTTGTACCATACATGAAATTTTAATCTTTGAAGAATTAACAATGATTTAACTAAAGCGGATAAACTTCACAAAATTTCAAATAAAAAGATAAGTATGCTAAGAAAAATGTAAAACAATTGGATACTATCGCTTTAACATTTACGGAAAAAGTGATTTTTATCAAATTTTGAAAAAATAGATCTTGATTTAGCAGTTTAATCTTTTACCAAACCATCCTGACTACATTTGCGGGATATAAGAAAATAATTTTTTTAACTCCTTTTGGCATTTCAATTTTTTTTTCTATTCATTGAGGAAGTCAATGATTTATAAATTACCTGATCCTAAAATATTTCTCCCTGGAAAATTTTCATAAATAAGAAAAATATGGTGGTAAAAAGTATTTTTGTTGAATAAAAACGGTATCCCGAGAGTTATTTATTATTATAATCCACTTTGAAGAGACATTTTGTTAAAATTGTTAAAATAAAGGAAATCCAACCCACAGAACCATATAAGACTTCAAAAATAAATATGACTTGCATTGCTCATATCTTGAATGTTATGGAATTATCTATCTAATAAAATCAGAAAACGCACCAAAGGTTCGAAAGCCGAGTTGCGAATAATTGTTATTTTCATAAGTACCTCGTGGGATATGCAAATAGTTGTACATAAGCATATGAATTCTTTTATTTCAATCAGAGACTTATAATGGAACTTTCGCAGGATGTTTGACTTTGTCGCAACTTGCCTAAAAATTTGGCAGGAGTCATAATCTAGGTTATACATATTGCTGATAGCTGCATGAAGTTATAACATTCCAAGTCCCTTTCCAAAAAAACTATGGGCAGGGGTTCTCCTTGAATTTCTAGTTTTTGAATATTGCTGAAACCGTAAAACTATGCAGCAGAATACTTTTTTCTTCTAAAAATATCAGTACTCTAGTTTGGGTTCCTTGGCAACCAAAAGCTCCACTATCCATTATAAGTCATTTCAGACCACCATTCAAAACAAAATTGGGCAGGGGTTACCCTTATAATCCATGTAATACATATTGCTGTAATCAAAACATTCCAAGTCCCCCTTTCAAAAAAAAATGGTGGGATTATTCCCCTTTTAATCTAGTTTATACATATTTGTGAAATTATGAAGAAGAATGTAAAGCAGAATATTTTTTTCAAAGATTCAATGTTCTGGTTTAGATTCCATGGCAACTGAAAGCTCCACTATCCATTACAATCCATTTCAGACCACCATTCAAAAACCATTTTGGCAGGGGTTCCCCTTATCATAAAGGTAATACGTATTGCTGAAATCAAAACATTCCAAGTCCCCCTTTCATAAAAAAATTGATAGGGGTTCCCCTTAAAATCTAATTTTAATTGTGAAGGAAAATATGTAGCAGAATATTTTTTTTCAAAGATAAAGTGTTCTGGTTTGGTTTCCATGGCAACTGAAAGCTCCAATATCCATTACAACCCATTTTAAATCACAATCAAAAAAGGTTGGGCAGGGGTTCCTCTTATAATCCAGGTAATGCATATTGCTGAAATCAAAACATTCCAAGTCCCCCTTTCAATAAAAAAAATTGAAGGGGGTTCCCCTTATAATCTAGTTTAAACGTATTTTCTAATTAATATTGTGAAGAAAAATATGTAGCAGAATACTTTTTTTCAAGGTTTCAGTGTTCTGGTTTTGGTTTCCATGGGAACTGAAAGCTCCACTATCCATTACAACCAATTTCAGACCACAATTAAAAAAAAATTGGGTAGGGGTTCCTCTGATAATCTAGGCAATTCATGTTGCTGAAATCAGGAAATTTACCAAAAATCAGAATACACAAAGGTTTTTTTTTTTGTTCATCTCAGATTATATTTAAACTGGATATTGCAGAAGATTTTAAGAAATATTGAATATTTCTTCATATTAACTTTATTACCTCCCTTAGTTTCATTACCCCCCTTTTTTATTTTTGACTTTTAACATATCTTATTTATAAAGTAATGACACCCAAAAAGTTAGTTGGTGTACATAATTAGAACTAATAAATGAATTGAACATGTTCTAGCAATATAAAGAGTACTTTTGTCTGAACAATAAAACTTTTTTAGCTATTTTTTCTTATCCAAATAGCCCCAGTGGGAACCCCGTGGTATAGAAATAGGACCTAGTATCTCCGGCTTGCGGGGTATGACACCTCCTAAACGGGACTGACTCCGAGGGAACCCCGGGATATAGAAATAGGACCCAGTATTCCAGGCTGTGGGGTACAACTCCTCCAAAACTGGATGTCCGTGGTTGTGCAGGATGAAAAAATACACCATCCATCTTTCGGATTGGATGTAAACTCAGGTCCACGTGTTGGAAGAAATGCCACGCTTCCTGTACATTAAAGAACCCTTGTGGCAAGCTCTTTTTTGAGTGGTCCGTAGGTGATTGGCTATACAAGGTTAAATTTCCCGCCCCTTTCGATTTCACCCTACTTTTCTAGTGGCAGTCCCAATTTCCCGTCCCATGACCCTTTCCATACCCCAAAGTGATTAAACATAAATGAGCAGGAGATAATGGGACGAACAGATCATAGGTCCCAGACATCCGTTCGCAAATATAAAAGGACAAATGATGAAATCAGCCGCAACGTATCTAAGGTACTGGACCTGCCAAAGAAGGAACATCTCAAATTGACTACAATGATAAACCTTCACCTCCTAAGTGCTGCGTTTTGGAATGTGTCAAGATAAAAACTCACTCAATCTGATTCAGGAAACCGTAATATGAACTCCGAGGGGAGCCGTCAAGTTTTCAACAACTTTGAAATTTTATATTGGAATGCAGTTTAACTGACTGTCAATACATATCTGTTTGAAAGTTTCATAAATGTTCATTTGGTTTTGTTTTATAATAGTTTCTTGTTTTATTAAATTTGTTCCTTATTTTAGTACTATACAAAAAAATACCGAAGTTTCATTAAAAAAAACAGTAAATTTCGTTATGCTGTACACGTGTTTCAAGGAGTAACCTCTCATCAGCAGCATTAAAATCAAATAATTGGAAAGCCATAATCCAAAAGTTGTAATTAAAGAAGTACTCTTTACCAATTAAATCGAAACAGGAAGCCAAATCCAGTACCAAGGACATCTACCGAGTTCCATACACGGAACGAAGCCTCGATATTTTTAAGGGGTTAGAATTTAGATAAAAACAGTCAAATTCTATAAAACGCAAGGTAAAATTTTCATGTCAGACAAGTTTGACTATCGGGCCGGTGAATACCCTCGGGGACCTCTGGTCTAAGGGCAGTGGCATCGGCCCAATGGTTCAAAATACAAAAAAAATACCGAAGTTGCATAAAAAACAGTAAATTTCGTTATGCTGTAGTGTTTCAAGGAGTAACCTCTCATCAGCAGCATTAAAATCAAATAATTGGAAAGCCATAATCCAAAAGTTGTAATAAAAAGGTATTGAATTTAATTTTTACACTGTAGAAATTGTATTTGGTTGCAGTTCAGACATGGCAATTGACAAAATGCTTAAATTGTCAAATACTATATCTATACATGTAAACTGCAATGTTTTTTTTACCAAATTTAGTATAGATCAAAGAACAAATTAAAAGGCAAATATAAGTCAAACGCAGCTCCCTTGTGTTTGTCGTTAAAAACAACTGGGGGAATTATAAATATGTACTGCACTTCAGAAATATGCACAAAATTCTATCACGTATTTCAAAAATTATTTTTAAAAAAATCATGTCACTTTTCATTATCATGATAATGTATGTATATTTTTGTCAATAATTTATATATTTTGTAAATATTACATTTATGTTTTTTCTCTCTGAAAACAAAGAATTACAAACAATATGCAATGTAACTGCATTGTTATTGGAAAAGTACTATCTTTTATAGAATGAATACTGTAATGGAATGATTCGCAATATCAAATTCCTCGATATATTACATTGTGAACTAAGCTGATTATAAAGGTTTGATGCAAACAAATGATGGCAAAGCGAAATGGCCTTAATACTATTTTCGAGATTTTACTTTAGGAAAAAAAAATGTGATGTTTTATGTGTAATGAAGACAGCAATAGAAATGTCCACGCTTTTAAAAAGCTTGGGCTTATTTATTTTGTATTGGTGTTTTTCATCCATTAAAGACAAATCACACTNTTGTTTATGCGCATATTACAGCCGCAATCATCTATGTCGTCGTCGGTTTGTGACGTCGTTTTTGCGGGAAGATTAAGATTTACTCCCCTTTGACCGTTTTCGAAAACAGTGTCTCGGTTGAAAGGCCGCTTTAGGAAATAATGAAAGAGCATTAAAAAAATCACAAGACAGAATACAAAAATAATGGCACTTACAATAAAATTGATAATACAGGAGATAACTTGAAGTTGAAAATAGATTCTGAATCCCTTTTCCGAACTGTCAAAATCAGACATCCCTGATAAAGATTATACCAGAATTCCCGTTACATACAATTGCTTATTCCGAATTTCTGAAAAAGATCCTACCTCCCTTAGTATTATCGATAAATTATCTTTGGGACTTAATGACAAAATATTGTCGGTCACACAACATATTACACTGTGCATTGTTTGAAACATTAACAACATTGTCATTGCAACAAAATGTCATTATAAAACGTCTCTTCATTCATTAATTCACAGTAACTTTGGTATTTAGTTATTTGTTACCACTGGGTCGATGCCACTGCTGGTGTACTGTTATGCCCCGAGGGTATTCACCAGCCCAGTAGACAGTACTTCGGTGCTGACCCGAAAGCCGATTCTATTTTGAACCTAAATATTTGTAAATTTTGTTGAAAACTAAGGAGTATCTCCCTCATGCAAAGCTCTGTCCTTAGCTGATTTTGGCTTCAAGTTTATTAATTTTTTTTCTATCAGTTTTTAAACATCTTTGAGTTTATGGTATTCCAAACGTTTAGATTTTATCTGCACTGAAGAGACATAAGTTGTCGAAATGCGCATATGCAGAATTTAAATTCACAGTAACTTCGGTATTTAGTTATTCATTCATTGATGCATTTCTTGTTGAATGGGTATATTTTTCGTTTTTATTTCAATTCAACAATTTTAAACGTTTGTCTAACGTCGGGCATATTATCATTATAGTATACCGATGTCTAACTTGTCAACCATATTGTCAGTTTGCTACAAACTCTATAGAGCTTTTAGGTACATGTGTGATGGTATCACAAACAATTTATATGCCGTTTTCACATATTGCACTCTTATTTGACATGATGGTCGCACGGTCCTTTTAAATGAATTTGGGGGTTTCAGTCAATGTTAAGGCATTTTTTGTATGCCGTTCTCCAACTTGAGGACGCTTGCACCCTTATCAGTCAAAACTTTGCAAGGTTTTTAGGTATGATGGTGTCGAGGTCTGTTTTTGAAGACAATTTTTCTTATTTTTCAATTTTTCAAAGTATCATAATGTTCACTTTCATCTTTGAAAGATAGATGACGGGTGGGTAACTCGACTTGTCGCAGGCGATTTTTACTTTTTTTCAAAGCGTATGTCATTCGCCGAGTTATATTGCGTGTTGTGTAAAAAATTGAATAAATCGAAGTTTCATTTTAGTATAAAAGTAAAAAAAAGAGAAAAAAAAATAAATGGATAACAAATAAAATAATAATCCCTTATGTAGTTCTCGCAACAAGATTATTGGTGATTTTAAACAGAGACATGTATGTCTCTGTTTTAAAGTACCTTGTGGAGGCTACAAAGCACCGAATGAAATTGATACACAGAGACTTTCATTGTATTGAAAATGTATTATGACGTAACGTCATTCACTTTGCCAAAGAAAACGATACGTCCAACTATCGAAATACAACGTCTACGGAAGGTACAAAACTAATATTATCTTTCTTATTCATTCGGTGACCCCTACTTTTTAAAGTGTCAAAATTTAAAATAAACAAAAATCTATGTATATGCAATTTTAAAAGAAAATCCCTGAGTCAGAAGTATTTAAAATATCCGATTTTAAAACTACAAACTTTATTTTTATTTTGGCGGGAAGGCATTTCAGACGTACTTTTAGTTAAAAAGTGATATGTATATGGTAGAGAAATACTTCGATTTTAAAGCAGAAGGAATGCCGAATCTAACGGTATACAAGTTATTAAATTCGTGAAAATAATACTGAAACAGCAGCTGTCAAAAGAAACTACAGAATTCTTTAAAAAAAAATCTCAAATTGACCCATTTTGTGACTGTTATATCTCGACTATGAGCTCGGTGACATATATATTTTTTTAGCTTATACACAAGAACATTTCTGCCGAGTTTGACAAAAATCCCTGGGTCAGATTTAGTTAGTGTGATTTGTCTTTAAATCAAATTAAATGAAATTACTTTTACCGAAAAGGTAAAATTATTGAATACAAAATTTAGTAATGATTTCAAGCGAAATTCATTGAATATTGCAGTCGAGTTTGGTTTTCTTATGTGGAAATATTTGTTGCTTTACAATAGCATGACTCTAGAATAGCAATGGTTTATGTTGAAAACATGGACAACATAATACCGTTCAGGCAAGTATGAAGATTTGATGAATATTTCATTTAGCGATGCATTCGGTAGGTTACCCCTCGGAGTTTTGAAATTTTCTCTTACTTTTGGATTCTTTTTTTTTCATCATAGTGCATTAGAAATCTTTGCACACTAACGTCCAATTTTTCCAAATAGGATTGCATACATCTTCAATAATAGGCTTTGACAAAATTAAATGAAATTTTTGATATTCCATTTGAAATGCTTTGAATTGCATTGAAATGTTTATTACATTAATGCAAAGTGTATAGAGAGTTTAGAGTTTTTTTGCCAAAACTGCAGGATGTTATACCTCAAAATACGGGTACAATGATCTATTAATGTCTATCGCTTAAAATGATATATGATGGATGTTCTTATAAATTAAAATATAGATTTTAAAATAAATTAAACAAGAATTTGTACCGAACGGACACAATGCCCCGCCTCGCAACTATTTTTGAACAATGCTATATTTCGTGATCAGTAAAGCATGAAGTTGTTTGCGTGGATATATTCTTTTTTATGATTTTTGTTTAATTTTACCCTAATAGGTATTTAATTTAATGGGAGTTTAATGATAACAGCATACATCTTTCACACAAAAGAAACTAATACAATAAAAGGGACAACAGGAAACACCTACAATGGCTGAAAATTATAATTACATGCAACAATTTGCAAGGGAACTACACAAGAAAAACATGTATACGTAGACAACGATAGGAACTCGGGACAGCCGGACTTGGTACCGGCACTAGCAAAAGCCAGC
>MJUU01033217.1:44303-55837 GCA_002080025.1 Modiolus philippinarum | reverse complement strand
AGTCAAGAATCATCATATATTTCAGTAGACATCGGCAGTATCAGTGAGAGGCCAGTATGTATGTAAAATTTTCAGGTCACTAGATCTCAAAGCTAATTTAACGGATGCAAGCAGAGTATCTTGTCAATATCCCCTATTACGCAAAGAATGTAAGTTACGTCCCAGCTTTTCTGGATTTTTAATTAGTTTCTGGCATTTTTTAACAACATTTCCGTAAAAACGGGATTAGAAATGCCCTTAGTAATAAGCTGTTTGCGAGTAACGCGATATTTAGATATTAAATATTCATATCTGTTATAAACTTCTTAAAGGTATTCAGTAATTTATGAAATCTGTAACCCTGTTGTAAAAGTTTTGCTGTGATAGTAAGGTTACGTTCATTAAAATCGTCAAGAGTAGAGCAAACACGTGCGAATCTTACTAGTTGAGAAATGTACACCCCGTATGATGGAGCTTGAGGAACGTCGCCGTCAAGAAAAGGGAAGTTAGTTATAGTGAAATCAAAATCATCCCTTTTATCATATATTTTAGTCATTATTTTGCCAGCGTCAATAATGATAGTTAGATCTAGAAAAGGGCAGTATTTGGAATCATTGTTAGCTTTATTTAATTTCAGCTCTTCTGGGTAAATCATGTGTACAAAATCTAAAAACTGGGGATTGTCAATAGTAAGGATATCGTCAATATACCTGCTGTTATTGTTGAAAATAGAAATAAGATTATCACTGTTTTGTATGGTTCCGTTTTGAAGTTTTTTCATGAAGTCTCGTTCGTAACAGAACAGAAAAAGATCTGCAATGAGCGGTGCACAATTTGTACCCATGGGAATACCTATGACCTGTTTATAAATAGTGTTGCCAAAACGAACAAAAATGTTGTCCAGCAAAAGATTGTGTGCATTAATCATGTCATCACAAATCACAAGTCCAGGAACAATAATTATTGTATATAATATTAGAGAAGAATCCTTGTTTTTTGTTAGAACAAATAAACAGCAGACCAGAAAATTTATAAGACCATTTAATAAGTTGTCCCAATTTTGACTTAATCAACTTATGTGGATGAGTAGTGTAAAGTGTGGAAAAATCATAACTGTCGACGGATGAGACTGGTCTTTGAATAGATTGTAGTTTATCCAAAACTTCAATTGAATTTTTAACACTCCAAAAGTAATTTACACCAGAGTTTTGATAAGTTTTTTCACAGTATTTAATAACCAACTCCCTTATACAAGTAGTGAACTAGTTAAATGGATGGATAAATTAGTAGTAGAACACTTACTAGATGCCGAAATAAAACGGTGTTTGAAGGGATTTTTGTGAAGCTTAGGAATCCAGTACATGGTAGGCAAGGTGTTATCTTTAGGTGGAACTTTATGCAATTCTGTATCCTTATAATGTTGTTGGGTTAACGTTTTTTCGTTCCAATCGGTACGTTTGAAAGTGTCTGACTTGTCCAGTTCGTTTTGTTGGACATCGATATAATATTTCTTTCAAACGATAGCAACGTTGTTGGAAGCCTTGTCAACTGGTACAAACACAAATTTTTGACCAAGATCCTTCAATTTTGACTTAAATCTATTTAAAGACAGCTTAGAAGGTGACTCAATATAGTTATCTTTATAAAAATCTATTCTGTTGGTGACCTTAGTAATAATTTTATCTTTAAACAAATTTAGAGCATGTTTGTCTGCACTTTCTCGTTTGCACCATTTTTTACAATAATTGATAACTGCATCTTTAATTATATCAAAACACACTTGCCAGTTTATTTTATAAGGTGGGCGATATTTAGGCCCTTTTCGAAAGAATTGTCGAACTTCTTTATCTTCAATGATGTTAAGATTCCCCGTTAATATATGTCCACAAGGATCATAGCGATACGGCGACGTGGAACATTCTCAGCTGCTAGGGTAGTTTTTCTCGAAATCAGCATCACAGGTAATAGAAGAGTAATTGAAAAAAAAACGTTTCTAGCAGGTTTTTTATGAGAAAAGGAAATGATAGGCATGTCCTGGTTGTTAAAATAGACGGGTACAAGTTTCTGGATATCCGGATCTCGAAAAATTCCTGCAATATCAATAAGGTCAATTCCTTTATTAATATATTTAATTTTCAAAAGTTCATATGGCTTGTCTATTCTCGGATAAAGTCTATGCAAGTTGATTAAAGTCTAAACCTACGTATGGATAAACCTCAAACTATCCCCCTTTCTTCCGTAATCAGTAAAGCACGAAGTTGGTGGTAAGGGTTAATATTTTTCTTTATCGGTAATTTGTATGAATTTTCTTTGATCTACAGAGACTGATATTGTCAGTATCACCGAACTGGACTCTATCACGAAAATATCGGTCAATGTTCAGGCGTGTCGCGCGGGTTGCTGACGTCATGTTTTTGTACTATTTGTCGTGCTCATACGCGTAATACGTTGAATGAAGAATGCATATAAATTATTGCAAAAACAATTGATTAATAGTGATAAAGTAGAAATTTCAGCTTATTGCAAGTTATTATAGAGTTTTATTTATTATTTTGTGAATGACCGATAAAAGAAATATAGGACATTTTGTTTTTGATACGGACTTTATCACGGCGTAACGCATCAAGCTCGCCCTAACGGGCTCACTTGATACTGGCCGTGATAAAGTCCGTATCAAAAACAAAATGTCCTATATTCCATATTTATCGGTAATTTGTATGAATTTCCTTTGATCTACAGAGACTGATGATTCCAGTATCACCGAATTGGACATTATCACGAAATTATTAGGTCACTGTGAAGGCGTCACGTACGGATTGCTAAGCTGACGTCACGTTTTTTACTATTTGTCGTGTTTATACACATAAGACGTTGAATGAAGAATGCATTTAAATTATTGCATTAAACAATAGATAAACTTTGCTCAAATAGAAATTTCAGTTTAAATTCAACTTATTTCAGAGGTCTGTTTATCATTTTGTGAATTACCGATAAAAAAAATAAAGTAAATTTTGTTTTTGATACGGACTTTATCACGGCGTAACGCATCAAGCTCGCTCTAGCGGGCTCACTTGATACTGGCCGTGATAAAGTCCGTCTCAAAAACAAAATGTCCTATATTCCATATTTATCCTCCTTCCCCATGGTTATATCAGCCTGCAGAGCCTTTCCACAAAAGCCGTATCTGGTTGACCCGGATATATCAGAGGTTGACCTGGATATATCAAGCGATTCTCCCAAAGTTTCAAAGGAAATAACTTTTATTCAATTTTTCACACGAAATCAAACGGATACAAATAAACATCTGTATAGTGCATTTGCTCTTTCCGATTATACATATTCATACCCTAATGTGTATTTATATTAAGTTTCATAATAAAAGCATACATCCGTCACAGAATAGAAACTTAAAGCTGGGGATAAATCTCATACTATCCCCCTTTTTCCATTATCAGTAAAGTATCAAGTTGGTAGTTAGGATGAATTTTTATTACGATTTTTATCTAATTATACCCTAATGTGTATTTATACAAAGTTTAATTATAATAGCACACATCCTTCACAGAAAAAAACTTCAACCTAAGGGTAAACCTCATACTACGCGCTCTTTTTTCCATGATCAGTGAAGCATAAAGTTGGTAACATTGATAAATTTTTATTATGATTTTTGTTTAAGGTGGGACGATACAAAATGACATCATTACATAAAGCTCCTAATTTTGACTATCTAATATACATCGGAATATGGATTAAAAATAGGGGGTACCGGATCGTTTTTTCGATATAAACAACTTTGAATTTTCGTACTTTGGCGGGAAATTAACAAAGACATATAGGGAAAATCATAATTTTTCTGCCTTCATTTTTAGTTTTGACGTCTCGAAAGATAGACCGCAAGTACTTAGGGCTACCAAAAACTAACACAATATTCTCGAAGAAATGACGATTGATTTTATGTAAAAAAATTTATAGGTCGCGGTTCAAATTCCGGAGCTACATTTCACGGAACACTGCTATACCATGTTAGATGTGTAAAAATTTGACGTAACGTTACAATAATAATTTACGGCGTCAAAGCCCTTATAAACTTGTAGGACAAACGGCTCTCTGATTAGATATCTATTTTACTGTGATGGTGTTACTATACAGCAGACTTATCTCAATAACAATTTCTTATTTGTGCCTTAACCCATACTATGTAAAAACACCATCAAGAAATAACGAGCTCAAAAACAATTTCTTAGGTCGGGTGAAAATCCCAGCCCAATCTGGAAAATAAATGGCCCCGTGTCTAGAATGGAGATCAGAGAAGACCGCTGAAATTGTAACGTAAACCTAAACAGACCAAAAACTAATATTCCCTACAACAAAGTTGGTGGGACATAAAAAAAATCTAAAGGTTAGTTTCTATTAAGCAAACATAATATTTTAATCGTTGTTCATTTATAAAATGATTGACTATTTTTGTTTAACTATGACCTTTTTATTCGCCACTTTAGGTTTGCCTAGAATGTGGTAAGTAATTCACACTAATGACTTAGTCGATCATACCCGTTCCTTTTATGTACATTATTCTCAAGTGGACTATTTTCAAACTACTTGCTGTCAGGGGATCCAAGATTTGAAGGAAAAATGGGGGGGGACAATTGAAAAAAATCGCCAAGCGTTGTGTGGCGCGAAATGTTTTTAGAAACATATTGACCAAAGTCCCAAAGTTATCATAATTTTTATGGGGGTTTTGGGGCTGTACGATACGGAAGCGTATTGATGCCACATGAAGAAATAAATATCTCATGATTTTGAGATGATTATCTCATGTTTATGAAATAGTATCATCTCATAATTATGAGATAACTATCTCAAAAGTTTTAGATAAAAGGGTCGATTCAATAAATGTGTCCCTACCTGAACTTCCTGACCAATCAAATGCAGTGATGATGTGACGATTCATAGTTTACTTCTACATCAATAATTGACAGTTCCTTTGTAAAAATATGACATAATGCTACATTGTGTAAGAATGTATACAATATTTTGTCTGTAGCCGTCCACATTTGATGACATTGAGTTTACTTTAACACAGAAGCTGACAAAAGATATACACGTCACAAACTCACGGTGGGGACATATTTATTGAATCGGTTCTATCTCATAATTATGAGATATTATCTAAAAATTTTGAGATAGTTATCTCATAATTTTGAGATGATTATCTCATATTTATGAAATAGTATCATCTCATAATTATGAGATAACTATCTCAAAATTTTAAGATAATATCTCATAATTGAGATATTATCATAAAAAACTATAAACATGTCATTTCGCAAACAATAGGCAATATGATTTTCAGGTATTTTGATAAAAAAAATCACTTTTTTTTTCTTGGGAGGGCTAATGAAAGCCCATGTGCCCTTTTGAATCCGCTACTGATTTCGTTGTGTACTTTCGGTATACAAACGTGATGTTATTCTAAACTATTCGATTATAGTCAGAACATTTTCCATCCAATTCATATTACTTTATTTTTTTCTGCATCAAAATGCACGACATTTAATGTCTCGATGAAGTTTAAGTGGGAAGTGGGATTGGCCTTTTAATGTGGACGGGAAATGGGATTGTCACAAAAAGTGCCCTTGAAAACGGGAAAGGGTGTTGGGTGCATGTGAAGTGGGAAACGCTGAAAAAATCTCCGTGAACCGGGAAAAGAGAGACTGTTTAAGAGTCTTTGTAAATATAAATAAAATATTTTCCCGTTCGTGAACCGGACAGTTGAAAAATATTGCCGGGATTTCGGGAAGTGGACCCCCCACACCTTACCCTTGAAATCCCTTTTAAGTAAATTGACTTTTACATCGGAACGTACGTTTACGGCTAATCGAACTATAACTGTTATTGTAACGTTGTTTTGTAACGTCCCACCTTAACTATACCCAAATGTGTACCCAAATGTGTATTTATACAAAGGTTGAAGTTGGTAACATGGATAAATTTTTATTATTATACCCTAATGTGTATTTATACAAAGTTTCATGATAATACCATACATCAGTCACAGAAAAAACTTCAACCTAAGGGCAAACCTCATTACCCCACCCCCNCCCCCCCCCCCCCCCCCCCCGTCTTTTCTGTCCAGAGGAATAAAAATCAGTCTATCAATAAGGCCATATAAATGTAACAAAAGAAATAACTGAGCAAAAATAAGAGAGCAACTGATATATATAGATTATTACATGGCATTTTTAATATCACACCATTTAACATTTCTATGTCCTTCTATCAGCCCGGGAGCCGTCAGGCTCGAGAGATGATATATGACCGAGGGCAAATGAAGGGCGTAATATGAAAAATGACATGTACTGATGTTGTTATCTTAATCATCAAGTCACCAAAAGAAAAAAAAAGGCTGCAAAATATCTTGAAGACTCAGGAACACACATTGTCGTTAAAATAGTAAATTTATATTGACGAAGTTGAGAAACTAATGGAAATGCGCAGTTTACAGAGAGCTTACATGAATGCAAATAATATGATATTTCTCGACAATGAATGTATGTATGTTTTTTGTTTGTTTTTTTTATTCTTTTGTTTTTGTTTTGTTTTTTGATTTTTTTGTTTTGTTTTTGTTTTGTTTGTTTTTTTTTTTGTTGTTGTAATTGTTTTGTTTTTGTTGTTTCTTTTAATTAAGCAGAAAGTGAAACTTAATTTACATTCCGAATTTTTAGTTAAGCGGGAATGAATGAATGACTTTATTCCTATAAACTAAATACAAAGTTACAGAGAATATAGATGAATACAATAAACAATAGGATAAACAGCACATGTGAGTTATTACATCAAAGTATAAATGTTGTTATGTTAACCAAGAGGAGCAATTTTCACATTTATCGTTTTAATAAATCTACAAAGCTTTTCTGATTCTATTACATGTGTTGAACAAAATAGATTTTGAAACTTTTAGATATTTGCATTTACATTTCAATACCGTGGCAGCAACTTAATCCTTTCATTTTTAATGTCAAGATATAATGATATTCATCACCGATGTCAACAGAACCACATAAATGGCAAAGTCTATCGTTACGTGATAGACCCCGACATTACCCAGTCTCTACTGGTAATCGATGATTTCTACATCAAAAGTTACAGTATATGATTTTAAAATTGTACGACAATAAGGACAAATGTGATTAAAAAATTTAAATATGTTTTAAAAATACGATAACATAAACATTTCGGTGAAGCATTTGTTTCTGCAGACCATTTTTTAAAAAACTGGTCTTTTAATTTTAATTCAATACAAGGTATGAACCTTTTTCTAGATCTGGATTTTGACTTTGCCATATATTTTACAAACCGCAGTTATCGATTGTATGATCCACTTGCTCTCAAAACCATCATTTTAAAAATTTATGTACATAAGTTTATACAGTATAGAAGATATTTCATTTTCTTTTCCTTGGAGTAAATGGAACCAAAATTTAAACATCTTTAATTTCATTTCAATGGGAATTTGATATCGGTCTAACTCTCCATAGACTACAAAGTTTGGCGTTGATTGTTTTAAAGGTAAAATATGTTCACAGAATCGTATGTGTATTTTTCCAACATATCAAGATTTTCAAAACCCCATATCTCACAACCATAAGTAAAACAGGAATTACAATTTTATCAAACATTTGCAATTGGCATTGAATTTACGACACAGAAAGAGTAAATAGCATTGCTATATTTGGTTTAATCCATGACGTAACGGGACAATTTACGCTAACGTCAAAATATCGACGTTATCTACCATTTACTGTGTCTTTTCTTACATCAAAATAGTTGACCGGTTACCAGCGTACCTTGCAATTGCCAAAAAATATTTATAGGGTCGTTATTCTAATATGGCTAGTCCATGGGCTAGATATGGCTACCGTGCACTCCCCCCCTCCCCCCCAGGACCCATCCCCATAATTTTTTTTACAGTCTTTTATATGTCTATTTTGAGATTTTAAATGTTAACAAGCAAAATTTTGGGATGGAGCTGAGATTGAGGGGTATTTTTAACCTCGGGTAATTAAATTTTGCGTATTTCGGATTTTACACAAGTTTTGCCTTTCGTGTCTCTGGAAAGGGTATAAGATCCCTCAAAATGGCCAAAATGGGGTATCAACGGAATGATCATGGTATCAGCTTTACAATGATACCATGGAATTGATTTTACTTTTATATATGTGTTGAGCAGAACTTAAATTCTTGTCCTCCCCCTAAAAAATTTTGCTAAAATTACTGAAATCTTTATTTTCTGTTAAGATTAAAAGTACAAGAATGCAAAATAATCCTTTTGATTATGATTTTCCGTTACTTTAAAACTATTGGTGTTAGACTAGACCATTCTAGTGCTTTTGTTTTGTCTTTTTCTGGGATTTTTAAAAGAAATGCTATTTTCAGTAAAGTTGGCAATATTTAGTAAATTGGGAGAAGTTTTCATTTTCTGTTAATACTGCCCGTTAAATTTGATCAAATTCTTTATTATAATCAAAGATTGATAATATAAACACTTTTTCAAAAGAAATTTAGTATTCTTGGTGTATAAAGACGAGGATTTCCATATTTTTATATTTTTACTCTTATTAAATGAAGTTGAGGATTTAAACTTATCATACGTCATCGGCGTGTTGAAAAAAAAAATCCGCAAACTTTTTCTTTGCTTGCTCGACTTCGAAGTTGCTCTAAATAGTTGTTTATTCCTAGGTCTTTGTTATTTTTAATTAGATTTTATTAGATTAGTGTTCTGTTTGTTTATTTTTTTCCCTGCAGAAGCAGTTGTTTAATTTACATAATGAACCCTTTGAAAAAGAAACGCAAATTAGATCAAGTGTGTGTTGTACACTATGAAAACTCGAACAGTGATCAATTTATCTATCTGAATGAAAGGACATTCAATAAATTGCTTACTGTCCGTGATTCTCGGCTTAGGGAGCCAGTAGGTTCTGCATCTAGGATGACAGATATTTGCAATCAAATCCCTGCAGAAATCTCCAATGTCCATGGGTACCAAAGAGATTGTTATCAAAGGTTCACCATGAATTTAAATCGGCTATCTAAACCACAGGAAGAACATTTAGATACTGATGCTAAAAGATCAAAACGTAAACGTTCTTTGGATAGTGACAAGATTGTGTTCAAACCAGATTGCATTTTTTTGTCAGAAAGAAGGATATAAAAAATGCAAAGTAAAGGGCGTTTGGACAACAGAGAAAACTTCCAAATTTGAATATGAAGGCGGCATAAACATTCAAAAAATCGCCGAAGAAAGACGTGACGAAGTTCTCCTAACAAGGATAAGAGGACTTGATCTATTTGCATGTGAGGCACAGTATCATAGATCTTGTCGGAAAACTACATACGTGATCCCAAATATTGGCGAAGTTCGAGTGAAGAACAGAGACGGGGACAAGCTGATCTTGAAAATGCCCACAAGGAGGCCTTTCTTGTTGTTTCCGACTTTGTTGGGGAAGAAATATTAGAAAACAAGAAAGTGTTAAAATTGAGCGACTTGCGCCAGCTGTATATTGATCAAATCGCCATGACGCCGTATGCAAATCCAAATTACAGAAGTGAAAATCTTAAAAGTTCTTTGTTAAAGAAGTTTCCAGATTCACTCATTTTGTGAAAATGGAGAGACAAGGCAGGTTCTCCTCTGATCTTGTAGCAAGTGCTAATACTGACCTTGTACTGGCCAATCAGTATGCTTTTAAGCTTGGCACTGCAGACCAAGTGAAGGAATGTGCCATGCAAATTCGAAATGACGTAAGTGAGGCCTTCCAAAATGAAGACATTATGCCGTGGCCACCTACTTCAAGATATTTGTCTGAGGCAATTCTTAATATTCCAAGTAGCTTGAATAAATTTTTAGCCATCCTTTTTACAGGTGGCACATCAAAAGTATCCAGCAAAACCCTCCGACTTATCGAGTCAATCAGCCAGGACATCTGTAGGGCAGTGACACATGGTCAGTGGAAGTTAAAAAAACACATTCTCCTGAGTATGACCATTCGACATTGGTTTCGTAGTGCCGAATTAACTACTCTTTTTAATAGACTTGGCCACTGCGAGACTTGTTCATTTGCTTTAGAATTTGAAACAGCCATTGGGGAGGTAGTAAATGACACTTCTAGCTTGTTGTCGCCCGAAATAGTCAGATATCCAGATGTTCCGTCCATTTTTCATTCGGACTTCGACAATTTTGACCAACTTTTCAATGATTTGACAGGCATGGGATCCGTTCACACTGCGCATGGTATCATGATGCAAGACTTTTGTGGTGATTCTGATGAAAATGTTGGTGGCTTCTTACCAGTGATTCACTTATTGGAAAAATATGGTCGTCTTTCTCTTCAACTTTAAAGTCAGATAGTTCTGCCTGAGTGTTATGTTACCCAGAGAAAAAGTCCAAATTTTAAAGTTACCTTTTCTGATGTTCCTGGAAGTGCCCTTGTCTTTTCTGAGGAGATGTTAAAAGGACTCGTTTGGAAAGTTGCTCGTTATCTATCTTGTACACATGGCCAAGAATTACCTGGCTGGGCTGGATATATTTCATTGTTTGGCAAAACACCACGCCGTCTAACAACAATAGATTACTATCCTGTTATAAACCAGCCAATTACAGATTACAAAACTGTCCAGGAATGCCTTCGGTATTCAGAGGAAGGTGCCCGAGAAGTTGGTCAAAAATACTGCATTACCACATTTGATCTGGGGGTATGTATGAAAGCATATCCTCTTTTATGGAACGAACCAGAGAAATACAGAAATCACATTGTAATGATCGGCACGTTTCATGTTATCTGTGCTTATCTAAAAATGCTGGGCAAGAAAATGGCAGGAAGTGGATTTTCAGATGTTCTGCTGGAATCGGGTCTTGTTGGTTCTGGATCAATATCAGGGGTTTTGACAGGAAAACATTATAATAGAGCCATTATCTGTCACAAGTCGTTGATGGAAGCGTTAGAAAGATTACTCTTCGAAGAATTCTGTGTTGTGACCAGAGGCGAAAGCAGGCCTTTTGAAAGTATGTCGGAAGATGGCCTGACTTTCTTAAAGGATTTCGTTGATTCACCATGTTCTTCATCCCTTGATGCCGTATTATCGGACAGCTCATGTCATAGATATTTACAAGATTTTCTTAGCTTCAGAGAAGATGTTAGGAATGGTGGATTGGGAAAGACAGCCCAATTTTGGATGTCTTATCTGGATCATGTTTGGATTGTGATGCAGCTATTGAAAGCTGTTAAAACAAATGATTTTTTGTTGTACTCTAGGTGCCTTTTCATGATGGCTGATTTGTTCTTTAGTTTTGGTGGACAAAATTATGCAAGATATTTGACGTTTTTCTCTGTATTTTTGGCCAACCTTGATGAATCACATCCAGGTGCAACTGATTTGTTGAAAAGAGGTGCTATTAGTGTAGCAAGATCCTTCATTCCTGGTAATCGTTGTGCTGTAGATAAAACTATTGAGGAAACTTTTATGAGGCACTCAAAATCTCATGGCGGAGCCGGAGGTGG
>MJUU01033217.1:30281-42404 GCA_002080025.1 Modiolus philippinarum | reverse complement strand
TTGCAGACGTATTGCAGGGGGATTCTAATGCAAGTCAGATAGATTCCGATGACGAGGAAGAGGAACAAGATGATGAGTTTGAAGGGGTTTTGTTTTCATTGTACGACAGTGATGACATTGAAAGCGACGATGATGACTGAGAGCAGCCAGCAGTTTTCAAATTTCCGATCAGCTGCTGAACTACACAAGAGGGGAGTCATTTTTTTTAGATTTCCATTGTTTATATGTGGAAAACGTAAAATATATTTAGCAGAGCCATAAATTTTCATTTCTTGATTATTTAGACCAGAAAAACTTAGAAATTTCAATAAATTCAACAATTTCGATAACTCCTATTATGTCATTATTTTTCTAATCATGAAAGACAAATAATATAAGAAAAGCATCATTTTCTTATGAATGCTTTACAATTAAGTACAAAACTATACAATAAATGATAATTGGGGGTTTCTTATGAAAAATATACAAATGAGATAGTAAAGATTTGAGCTATTTACGCCAAAAAATGTAGGGGGAGGGCTACACTTTTAGCTCTGCTCAACACATATATAAAAGTAAAATCAATTCCATGGTATCATTGTAAAGCTAATACCATGATCTTTCCGCTGATACCCCATTTTGGCCATTTTGAGGGATCTAATACCCTTTCCAGAGACACGAAAGGCAAAACTTGTGTAAAATCCGAAATACGCAAGTTTTAATTACCCGAGGTTAAAAATACCCCTCAATCTCAGCTCTATCCCAACATTTTGCTTGTTAACATTTAAAATCTCAAAATAGACATATAAAAGACTGTAAAAAAATTATGGGGATGGGTCCTGGGGGTGCATGGTAGCCATATCTGGACCATGGCCTAGGCAGTATTGTATGCAATGCTTGTCGCTTTGGCGGAAACACACGAACTCGCATGTGATAAAGCCTCCGAGTAGTGACGAAAAGGCATGTGATAAATTCCGGAAGTAAGTTTTATGTCAGTCAGCTAACTGTCTTTTCATCCGTCCTTTCAATGGTTTTCATTATAAAACACATCGTGAGGTAAAAAAGCATTTATTTAGTCCAAGTTTATGATAAAAACCTTTATTTATTTTAAATTTTAAATTTTTAAATTGTTTAAATTTAGATTTGCAAACTGTTAAAAAACAATATGTTTATTGTCATTATAATTACAACATTGGATAGGAAATAAGATTTCAGAATTTACAAATTCTTTCCAGATATTGCAGTGAAACATTAAATCTTTGAAAAAAAGATCAGGAATACCTATAAATATAAATTTTACAAATGCATTTTAGAAAACTTAAAGGTATCATTGAATGCATCGCAATTTTTGAGCTTTTGTTGTATTGCAACAAAAGTTCCGGATTCTGATTAGTTCAGTGTTTCTAAATGTACTGGTGCACGGCCTAAAAAGGTACGCTTTCATCTGTACGTTATACTAGAAATTTTCGAAAAGCCGACTTACATTGACTTTTAAGTTGACGTTGACAATAAAATTTACCTAAGGGTCATCTCAAAATATACAATGTTACTAAATACAATGTGGCTGTATATCCTGCATATAAGTTGCGGAGGGGTGGAGGGAGTTCGGGAGAAAGGGAGAGAAGAAAGTAGAAAGGGGACAAAGAATGGAGAAAGAGACAAGAAATGGAGACCGAAGGACAAGGGCAGGAGAAAGGATAAAGGGAGGGGATAAAGGAAAGGAGAAATGGACATGAAAGGGAGAAAGGGGGCAATAAATGCAGGCCGGGAGAAAAGGGGTGAGAAAGGCTGAAAGGGGACTTGAAAAAGGAGAAGAGGGATAATTAAAGTGGATGAGCGAAAAAGGACACGAAAGGGACAAGGGGGCGAAAAGGGGATGAAGGAGAGAGAAGAAAGTAAGAATCTGACGGTAGAAAGGAGGAAATGACGGGAAAAGGGAGAAAAGCAACCACCTGTGTTTTGTTTTGTTTTCAAATACCAAGTTTCCCCCTTTCAATTTGAAAATCTGAAAATCAAATAGTCTGTGCCTTAGCAGGATTTAAATATTGAAACATTGAAACAGACAAAAAAATTATGGTTGTCATGAAAATTTATGTGACACCTTATTTTTCTTTGAATTCCAATACACACATTAATGTAAGCGCTCTTTTTGTGGGCATAAAACTCCTGGTCGGATTTTTGTGACTAGTTGGAAACATCATCCGGAGGTACACAACTAGTTAGATTTGTCCGTGTATCATTCTAAATTTTTGGCGGAATAATTTGACTAGGTGAAATATTTCAGCGGAATTGTTTGACTAGCCTTAAATTTTCGTTACAACAAAAATAAAACATCTTGAATTTATCAACTGGTTTTGAATTTCCTCCTGAATAAATGTTGTCAAATTCCGGACAGAAAATGTTATGATTTTAAATTGTGGAGTTCCTTTCAGTGTTTCTACATTTTATTCAGTCAACTCAATAAGAAAATACCGAAGTTACTGCTCAAGGTGTGAACATGAAACTCTTTTGATGCTAAACGTTGTATTTTATTCGAAGGATTTTTTTTCATTTCTAATACCTTCTTTCGTCTGATATGTTAACCAGGTTATTTTTTTCCCGGAATTTACTGAAGACGAAGAAAAAAGAATTGATATGCAGTTATGTGAAAGACACAAGATCAAATCTCCAACTAGTTTATTTTTTCAAGAAGTTTACAGCAATTTTACTTTTTTTGCATTTCCAACTGTTTTTCGTTTTCTGAAACTTATAACGGAAAAAAGTCATTTTTTTTAATATTTCGCTGGAATAACACAAATCGAAGTCCAAAGACATGGCCAAAACGAGCAAACACAAAACAATGTCGCTAGACAACAACTAAACGCAGAAATTCAAAACCAAGGCACTCACACTTGTTAACTCCTATGAATCTAAGAGTGACATCCATGCACTCCTGAAGGGAAACCATGGAAACTATTACACAAGCAAATACACATTGCAAATTTGATTGTCATGAGTTTTATCCTTGATTTTAATGGTGGATTTCAGTATTTTGTAAAATTCTAGACCAAAGAACGAACCATCTCTTGGCAGAAGCCTCTCCTGTATTTGCATCGCCACCAACGGATATTGGTGATTTTCTAAAAATGTTGGTTTTTTGCCATTTTTGCCATTGTAAGGCCCCAGCTAAAGCAATACTTGAACTAATATGTAGGATTGAGGATATCAATGCAAACACTTTGGAGGGAAATGATGTTTTCCGCATTTATTCTAGTCATAGATCCTCTTTTTATCAAACCACTGGGGAAAGGCCCGAAACCATTTAAGACATACTCGGACAAATTGTAATTTACGTTGATGAGATCAGTTGGTTGAAATGCTGCACTTGACGTTCCGAAAGGAATAGTTCTACTGGCTGATAATATATCCTAACATATATCCTTTTATGACACCCTTTACATGCCAACAGATACAGCGGAAAAATTAACAATTTTATCAACCAATATAGAGAAACGGTTGAGCATGCCATTGGAGAATTGAAAAATAATAGTGTCATAGGAAGTCTTTGGAAACATCCTAGAAGAAAACTTCGCCAGATTGTAAATATTTGTACTGTTTTTGCATACATTTGTTTCGTTGATTAAAAAATACACATTCTTCTTTTTCGTAATTCGCTTTTTCAAATTTTCATTATACACTTTGAGATAAACCCCTTTAGTTTTACCTGTAAATGTCATCATAAATATAAACATAACAGTCTTAAATTATTTTCGAAAATGTCTAATAGCCGGAAGTCAGATTAAGGTATTTGCCCTAAGGGTTGATATCGATATTTGCCCTGGAAATCTATATCGAGCCCTCAAAATTCACTTCCGTTAATCTGTCAATCAAACTGAAGATCAGTCTGTTCGATTTTTTTTACAGTGATGAATAAAACTAATTTTCCTGATATTATAAAGATTGTATAATTTTTGCTGTACAATGTTAACGTTTTACACTTCTAACGTTCATGTGACGTCACGTTACTTCATTGCCATTTCGTGCGCTTTTCAAAAACGAAAATAGGTTGTGTAGATTGATGTTTCAGAATGGAGATAGCTGTGTTGTATTTCAGCTTTGTGGATGTCAGTCTTCATTTACGATTTAACTGTTTGTCTTGCTTTATAGTCTTATCATAAGGTAATACATTGGAAAACAAATACCAAAGCAAAAGAAGAAAGAAAATAAGGAAATTCTTATATTAGAAATAAAAAAAAACTAAACACAGTCACAAATTAAGACAAATTGACACAGACAAACCTAATCAACAGTAATGAAAAAAACGCGCCATCAGTGTGAACCCTATGGGAACTGTAGGTATCATCAGGTACTCCGGAAGGGTAGTTGACTTTTACAGTACAATGACCTTCCATGTCTACATGCAGCTTTATCCTTACATGGAATTTTCAATTTTTCAATCTAATACTACATTATTTGTTGGAAAGCTTGTCGAAATGGGCATTATGTATATGTTTTACTGCACAGTTACTCTTCTGTTAATCCTTAAAAATGCAGTTGTTATCCGTAATATATTAATTTACTGAATGTGAAAACTATTGTTAATGTTTTACATCTAATTTAGGTTTACATATTTCCTTCTTCAACGGGTTTAAAATATGTGATAAATAGATCATTACATAGCAATTTCCATACAGTCCCTGGTACTAGCCCTCAGCCCATATCAGCTCTCAGGCTACGCCTTCGGGCTTGATATGGGCGTCTCGGGCTAATACCAGGGCCGGTACGGAAAATGACATGTAATTATCTATAATTATTACATACTTGGCGAAGACATGTTCTGTTTTGCATATGTAATATAATCGAAAGTTAACAGTCCATATATTATATACCCAGTCTGATATGGCCAGATCAGACCACCACGTTCTGAAATATCCATATCAGCCCGGTGATATGGCTATTTCAGCCTGGGTGTGATGATAACTCCTAATTGGAACTATACAATAAACAGATTAAGACATGGCCTTTTCCAAATCAGCACTGTTATCATCCCTCGATCCCATTTCCATATCAGCACTGTTATCATCCCTCCACCAATATCATGATATGGGGGTCTTGGGATGATAACAGTGCTGATATGGAAAAGGCCATGTATTAATCTCTATGTAAACGAATTTAATATGTTGATATAAGTTAAATAATACAATGCCTTATAACGTAAATGGCTAGCTAGTTACAGGAGAAACGCATGATGCTACATAGTAGAAGAAATTTACCTGTAAATCTGACTTGATTGTATATGCCTCAGTTTCTGTTATTATTTCTGTAGGAGTCCAGCAGGATCGATCATCTTCAATGAAAAGCAAAAGACATTTATTCGAAAAGATAACAAACTTGATTGATATCAGTGGGCAAAATAACAAAAATTCGAATTCTCATGCGTTAAGCCTTTAACATAATATTTTGAGACATTAAATTATCAATGGCTATTTTCTTTATTTTTCTTAATTAAGCATTAAATTAGGCACTGGTAACTCGGCACCTTGACCACAAAACACGTTACTTTGTAATACCTGCAAGATAGTGCCTTTAAATCAGAAGCTTTTAATCATAATGCGCGTTGTCTTGGATAAAACAAAAAAATTCACATATAAGCCAACGTAGGTATCACGGCGGATCCAGCCCTGAAAAAACTGGGTAAGGGTTCAAGTCGATTTTTTTGTAAATTTGTGTCGTAAATTTGTTCAAAATCCCCAAATAAACCCCTTTTGATCAATAATAGTCATACTACTTACACTCAATTGCATTTAAACCATGGAATTTAGCTTTGGACGAATCAGGCTGCACAAAACTGTACTCACTCAACATCAACTTCCCTTCTACATCAATGAAAATATTTGAAGGCTAAGAATGCAAGAAAATAACGTATGAGATATTTTATCATTTTAAATGAAAAGTATTGTTTAAAAAAAGATATAACGAAGTACCGAAGGCTAAGAATGCAAGAAAATAACGTATGAGATATTTTATCATTTTAAATGAAAAGTATTAATTAAAAAAAGATATAACGAAGTACCGAAAGTGCGATATATCAACGTTGCACGTATACATATGGTCTTATTCAACATCCAGGAAAAGTCAATGATAGACTGTTAAGAATACTGTTTCTTTTCGTTGGAATATTAAACGTAAAAGTTTTGGCAATCATTCTTTATCTGTCACCGTTTCTGTTTGATATTATTAATAAAAAAATCGTAATTTTAGGAATACAGCCGACATTTGTACCCAAATTTGCTTTCCCAAGAAATTGTTAATCAATATAATCAACTTATTAGTCACTATTTTTATCATTTTATTTATAGTGTAAGAAAACTAATGTTTTTCCTACCATCATATTGCCATGCGCCCATCCTAGTACTTCGTGCAAAGAAGACAGCCCTTTCAAAAACTGCCAGGCCAGTTTGTTGACGGTCATTGGGTCACTATGGGCATCAGACTTAAGTAAAACTAAATACTCATTTAATGAATACTCTGGTAAATCCATAGCAATGTAGCAACAATTGTTCTCGAATGCAAAAGTCTGAAACAAAGATAAAAAAATATTATTCCTACACTTTACCAATGTACCAATAGTGGCATGTGTATCAATGCATTAATATTTCATAATTTGATTTAAGCGCACACAAAACTTTGATTTATTGTAAGCAATGAAAGAATTGTTGAAGAACAAATGTCCCATATGTCTTGCTATATCTTGTAAAAATCAACAGTCAATATATAAAAACTATATCGACTAATGTATAGAGTAAAATCATGAATGTTAATTGTTTCTGAAACGCAAAAGCACGAATTAGCTCGGCATCCATTTACGTACATAAACCAATGATTTTATTAATGAACAGCCAATACGCATGCATCATTTATAAAACAAAAGGAATGACTTCATGTAAAACACATTAATTATTTGCTTAATGTAAACATAAAGACAATTTATGTTGGTTTTCGCTCATTTCTTAATTGAAAATGTAATCGAATTTCATAAGTTACTATCCCCTACTTCCTCCCTTTGCTATATGCGTTGTCGTGTTTAACGCACATCCATCATAAAGTTCCTCATTTTTCTGAAAGTCAATTTGGACTTGCCCTCAAAGTGTATAATTACATACCATGTCATTTTTACATACATCATATGGTTATTTCTTTAACTTTGTAGGATAGTGCCATAATTACCACACATATCATATTATAGATATTGGGGCAACATGATCTGCATTCGCCAAATGTTGAGGAATACCACATTTGGTTCGTGATTTATTTCGAATACAGAAACATTTAATATCCGATGTATTGACTCCATGTTTCCGTATAAATTACAAAAAATATATATATATATATTTATATTTATAATTTATTTGATACATCTGTGGTGATGAAATATAGACCAATAGACTATATATAATATTCTCCAGTTTTCTCATTTCCTGGCCGATGTTGAAACCATTGTTATAATTGGGTTAAATTTCCTGCCGCGTCTGTTCTGAATATATTTCTCTGCTTTACATTTGGTTATAAGGGAACACATTCTACAATTTAAATTTATCGACAATATGTACATTTTTCTCTTCGATCTGACTGACTGATATTGTCAGTATCTCCGTACTTACCTGATACAAGAAAATATCAGGCAATGACGTCACTAATATGACGTCATGATCCTTATGACGTTACCGATAAAAACAATAATGGTAGATTTGAAGGTCTGAACAGAAAATATCACTAATATCACAGCTCGTCTTATCGGACTCGCCGCGATACGATGATATCTCGACCTTCAAAACTACCGTTATTCTATATATATATATATATCAGTTAGTTACGTTTTTCAGTTCTGTATGATTGCGATGACTTCATTTTTCAAGTAGTCAACTTCCCTTTTTCTTTGTAGCAACATTCCAACAGCGCCGGCATATGGAGTTTACATTTCCAAACTCACTCGCTATTCAATGTTTTTGGTCGATACAGTGACTTCCTTAATAGAGCCCGGAAGGGCGTCAAGTACGGGTTGCTAAGCTGACGTCATGTTTTGTTCTATTTGTCGTGTTCATACGCGTAAGACGTTGAATGAAGAATGCATTTAAATTATTGCAATGAAAAACAGATTAACTTTCCTATATACAAATTTCAGTTAATTTCAACTTATTTTAGAGTTCTGTTTATTATTTTGATATAGAAAATTTTGTTTTTGAAACGGACTTTTAAGTGTGTTTTTTAATCATGAACTTTCTGTACTTGGAAATGGCAGGTCACAGGTCCAGCTGGTTTTCATTTTAAATGTTGAAATTGACCAAAGAACTACAAAATCAATGCTATTTTATCATTACTGACCTTCTTTGCCATGTTAACTATAGTGACCATAATTTGATATGGGGTTGATTTGAAGCATTATTTATCATATCGAAAACAAAGTTATTACTTTGAATAACTATGAAGTCAGAACAAGGCTACCAAATATGTCAAGATGTTTTGTTGTTGACTACATGTTTTCGCCCACATTTAGCATATTTTGTCATTTTTATGCTCAGTTTTCAGGAAAGGCGCCAACTCCACATACGTAATAGGAATATCGTCATACACAGGTAGGTAAGTCATTGAAAAACATGGAAACGTCGGTTGGCTAAAAACAAGTGTCCTTAAAGATCAATGTAAAAGTAGGTTATCATAGTAACAAAAAATTAACCATCTTTATAAAACTTCATGACTACGTGTATTTGATTACCACTTATCTTACAATGGATATAAATGCTGTTCCTTATGTATTACTTAAAGGATCACTTCAAGATGTAAAAACCTTGGAATAATTTCAAGGTCATTCGTCCTGTCGGCAGGGTGACTTAAAAAATCGATTTTTTTTTAGCTTAATTTCACCTTGACGATAACAACCTTGATATGGCAATGGTTTCAGTGTCTATTTTTGAGATACAATTAACAACAATTTGATCTGATCTCCTACAAAAGTAATCTCATTTTTATACAGTATTCTCAAGAAACGGCCATTTTTGCTTGGTTACGATGGTAATCAATTTTAGTTTGGAGTTTCTAAGGCACTGTTTTTTTTTTACCAACCAAGATTTTATACACTTTTGAACGACTAACCTAGCCATTTAAAAAAGCCATATCATGTATATGCAATGTGCCTTTCCTAAAAATTGATGCTTAATGGTGACAAAATTGACATATTTTTGTCGAAATATAACGGTCAAGATAAAAAAAAACAATTTCTCGAAATTTTTGTTATTCTCGTTCGGGACTTCACATTTATGTGAATTACTATTCTTTAGATGGTCAATAATGCCCAAAAATCAACCTCTTACCAAAATTATATCTGATTTGCACTGACCTTCCTTGAAATATTTGGGTTTGAAAAGTGCTTATTGTAAGGTTCTTAAAATTGTCAAAAATAGCCGCATTGATTGCCATGGTAATAAAGGTAAATATTTAATGGAAAAATAGCATTATTTTTTAAATATGAGCATAAGCTGCGGCCTGTCATTTCACAACCTGTTTCAAAACGTTTGGTCCTTACTGAGAATCCATCTTCTATGACAATGACCATTGTACAGTTCCTATTACTTCATCCGTTTAATAAAAAAAGATTCTAACAATTCTTCAAGCTAGTCAGCTGATCAGATGTAACCATTTATACATACCAATGGACAAATTTCATGTAAAGAGAAAGGTCACAAATAAACATATGACCAGCTTGAATAATTGATTGAATCTTTTAAAAGTAGTGAGAAGCATATTTTAAAATTGATTGGTCAATGACCATGGTCATAGTAGATCCACAGTAAAAGGATGGTCAGTCTCACAAAAATGGTTCTAGATTGTATTTAGAATGAACGATAACATATTTATAAATTCCTAAATCGAAAAAGAAAATTCAAAAACTAATTAAATTTTAAGTTGTTCCCTGTGGAGGGAAATGCATTTTTAATTTGAAATTCTCGGGAACATGCAACAGCAAAAACAAAGTAAGAAAAGTAACATCACAACAAACAACAACCTCATAAATTTTAAAAAATACGGTAATCCAAAATAAATTAGTAATCAATTTTATTGATAATACCAAAATGCTAATTGCTATAAAATTGTTGATTAACATCGTAAATTATTTCAATCTCAGTATGCCCCCCTGTGATAACAAGACTTTCTTAAAGAATATTCATGAAGGTAATAATTATCATAGCAAAACTAATATCATTTTGCTTCAGTACAGTAAGAGAGTGTTAACTGTAGGCATTTAAATTTGAACTTCTACTAAACATGGATATGGTTTAAATAAATAACAGGAAATTATGACAATACCATTATTGATCAAAATTATGGATTATTTTGAATTTAAATTTTCATTTAATTATGGAAAATTTAGCATTGGAACTTGCATTTGAGTAATAAACAAAACGTGAGCATAGATGCGTTCCAAATTAGTCACATAAATTTAACAAGTAGAGTTAAATATAGGCGAAAATAACTAATTCAATTTAACATTAGGGAAGCTGGTAGAAAAGGATTCTAAGTTGTAAGGAAATTGAACGAAATGAGATAAGAAGTTATCCGAACAATTTGATAATCAAGAATTATTTATGGCATCAAACTTCATTAATGTCTTCTGTTCTGTCAAAGTTGAAATTTTCAAGAACATATTATAATGGATATTTCAACCCGTCACTTTTCTCTGAACAATGATGCAAAATGTATTTTTTTCAATATTAGGTTGTGAATAACAGTGAAAATGCCATAAACATTACAAATGCCATCTGCAAACATAATTCCCTAGATCTATTTGACCTAGAGCTTGGAGGAAAGCAGAGCTGGGTAAAACAATGAAACTAAATCGACACCAGCACGCAAACCACGGGAAGAATTAAATTGTTTCAATTAGAATATGACGTTTGGTATTCGAGTATTTGAGTGAACCGTGCAACAGATAAAACAAGGATCATAGACGTTTTTGGGTAAACAAAATTGATGTCACGAAACAAGAAGTTTTTTTTCATGATGGACGCTTTATCCAAGATGGATGCCAGCAATAAACATGCCGCGTTCAGACGTACATATAATTCGAATCGAATACGTATCGAAAACGTTTTCGATGCGCATTCGATACGTATTAAATGTGAACGCAACGTTACAGATACGTTTTGAGTAAACTTATATGCATTAGTTTAATACGCATCGAATGCGAATTAATTCGTTTTACGTGTGAACGCAGCATTAGTGGTTAAGACTGATGTGACGTCGCCCATATTTCATTCAATATTTAGAGGTTACACCTTAAAACATATGACTATGGAACCAAACCCAGCGTCAACACGTTTGATTGTCTGCTCTTTACGACTATCACCTATACAATACCCAAGGAGTACACCTGTAATCAGACAATTCTTTTTCTATACAAAACGTACACACAAACAACTGTTCTCAGGTCTTTTTTTTTGTTTTTTTTGCTTGTACATTTTTGTATCGTTTTGTTTCACATGCAGTCTGTCTCAGAGGTTTACAGTTACTATAATAATCAGATACTCACGCGGTATTTGATGAGGAAATATTGCGACGTACGAGGTGACGTAACACTTCTGAGGATGTCAGAATTAATCGTCCGAATGGTAACATCAATGACGTGAACGAAGACTTCAGATCCGTCTGTTAAAAATCCCAAAATTGCATTACCATCTCTGAAACATCAAGATACTTGCATGATAGCAAATAACATACAGATTGGAATTATTTTAAGATATGAAATTATCAGTTTGATTATAACAAATCATTTTGATTTTTTTTATTTTCGTGGATTATATTCTGTAAGTGATGTCTTTTATTTGATGACAACAAAATGAGAGAGTGTATGTTTTCAAAATATTTGATATTGTGTCTGAAGAATACCATTGCGAAGACGAAAACATCAAATCTCATTAAATAGTCATTCAAGGAACGTAGGAAAACACAGAGACCACGGTGAAAACATGAGTCCTTCATAAAACACCATGACAGTGACGAAAGTATGGAACTCTGCTTAAACACTATGACAGTGAAGAAAGTATGGAACTCTGCTAAAACACTATGACAGTGAAAAAGTATGGAACTCTGCTAAAACACTATGACAGTGAA